>NBAY01000134.1:0-63013 GCA_002794775.1 Porodaedalea pini | reverse complement strand
TTGTCGAGCGAGTCCGGCGAGTCGATGGCGAAGCAAATGAGAATAACGTGAGAGTCCGGGTAAGAGAGAGGACGGAGACGATCGTAGTCTTCTTGACCAGCCGTATCCCAAAGCGCCAACTCAACGTGCTTTCCGTCTACATCCACATCGGCCACGTAGTTCTCGAACACGGTAGGGACATAAATCTCCGGGAACGTTCCTTTACTGATATGCCATCAACTAGATGCTTATTCAAGTAAAAAGTCGAATTTACCTGAATACAATCAACAGGCAAGTCTTTCCATCCGAAGATGATCAGCGAAAGAGTGCGAGAAAGCGTGACGCATGGTGTGCAACAAGAGCGTGGGTTTCAGGGAGTTTACCATGCAAAGCAAGCCAAATGACAACCACAGTTAGATGGACGCGGGACGATGAAGATATCATTGGGTGGATTGCACGAAATGACGAGAAATACAAGAAAAAGGTCAGAGGTCAGAACAAGACACCACAGCAACGATAAGCGAAGACGACCAACCTTGCCGCAAGCACCATCTCCTACGATAACGAGCTTCCTACGAATCTCTGACATGCCTTTGGTGGTGGAAATGGGGCCAATTAAGCTGAACGGCGAGGAAGTGTGTGGGCAGCGATGAGCGCGGCCTTGATGACGGTTGGAAGCAAGTCGCGGCTGTTGTTGAGTTGGCCCTAAACCAGAGCTTCAAGCGTGAGAATTAAAGCACCGGACATCACCGCGCTCCGGAAAAAGCAACGATCGACGCTTGATCTTCACATGCGGACTTTTACTACCTCGTTCACTGCGCCTCAGTATTCAGAATCCTGAATCAAATTCGGGATGAAAAGCATACTGCTTATATATGCATTCTTCAACGTATATTTATGTGTCGGATGTCTATTTTATGTTGAAATATCTGCGATTCTTCACGTTCAGCGACCCCCCCCCCTACTTTCGTGCGTGTCAGCATTTCAGTACACTTTCTTTTCTCTACACTCCTCCGAATCGAATACAAACCTAAGCTATGCCGAGCGTCACATAAAGACGCACTTGCCAAGGACCATCGACACTAGCATTTACGTTCTGACACCCATTATTCTGTCTGAAGCGATCAAATTTCAATAGATTTGGATCTCGGAAATTTAAACTCCCTACAAATTACAATCTCAATAAGTTTTATACTCGACTAGAAATAAAGCTGATACGCCCAGAATCACTGATGCGCCTCTCGACAGTTATGCATGCTGTATCAGAACTTCCCCTCCTAATTCGTGGTCCTAATGCGTATATCTTTGACGGGGATCTCGGAATGAGAAGAAATAGTTATCTCTCCTTTCAGCAGCTTCTTCAACGAGTTCTCCGCCAATGAAATACCCTCTGTTCCTACCACGCCCTCTTCTGGTATAGTGCCAAACATGCCGCCGAGGCTACGTAGCGACTCTACAGCTGCCTTTAACCAGGAAGCACATCTCCAGTTTGGATCTCCCTGCACCATAGGGACTTCCGCAAGTCGTTCATCGAGTAGATGTATGCATTCTATTGTGTGAGCATCAACTGGGATTTTCGCCACAAGCACCCGCGCTACAACATTCCCGAACTGCAGGACGTCAACGCCTTTCCGCACTCGATATCGCCATTGACCATCCGTGTAACCGGCGCTGACGTCAATTGTGTTCGTAGCATCATATAGCATCGAGCGGTGTCTAGCACTCTCGTTTTTAGGAGCGAGTTGTATTGCCCAATGGAAGCCTGGTGCGCCGTTGCGATGTTGGAAGATCACATACAAGCGCAATTTCTTTCTTGAACCCAGAACCATTCCTTCAGCTTGATAAGGAGAGTAAGTGCATGTGATCATCGAAAGTTCCGTTGACTTACGAAGAATAGTCGCAGCCTCGCAGAGACTGGTATAGCAGCTTGAAGGGAGCTTTGTTGAGGCTGTGTTTATAGATACACCTTATAACATGCCACGTGGCTCGAGTAAACTCCGAGATTGGATAGCAACTTGGAGAAAGTTTCAAACATGCTTGCGACAAGAAAATCATATTAAAAAGTAAAACGACAGCAGCACGTAAAGAGCTTGGAATACATAGTTGGAGCTATATACTGAGAGTATGTGAAATTTATGAGTTCACTCGCGTCAATCAGGGCAGCAGAGCATTCAGCCCGCACCCATCATCATTCAGATGCCATTCTCCGCATAAAATGTGTCAACCTGGTCAACGGGTACGAAGATCCAGCGCTGGTTCGTGGCGTTGGTATTGGTAGCTTCGGCCGTCAGCTGCGCCTGGGGCCAGTTCGTTGTCTGCCAAACAAATATTAACGTCCACAATGTTCAAATGAATAGAAGATAGTTGATCAAGGCGTACCGTGCCGTCATCGAGCGTTATCGCAACATTTCCGTCCACAATCCTGGAAACCGTATTAATAACTATGTTCAACTTGAAACTATTTCAATCACACACATGAACTGCTCAGCAGACTCGGGACTGCCTGAAGCGTCCAAGCTTCGCCAGTCTCGCTGTGCACGATTTTTCCATTCTATGGAATGTTCAAATAAACGTTAGACAAAGAAGTGGGGTTCAAGAGAATGCTGCTCGTACGACGTTGGTGGCATAGCCTCCTGCGGAGGGATCCTCTTGAACTGTCTGCAGCACACGCATCGTGACCTTGTGGCTGCCGGCTGTGTAGTCTGTCGTCTCCACGAGCCACTGATATTAAAAGCTCAGCTCAGTCATAGCGATAAGGAAAAAAACAGACCTGCTCGTTCGTGAACTTCTCCGTCATTGAAGCAGGCCATCCAAGGATGGGGTTGCTTCGCGATAACGTAGTTGGCGTTGTTGAAGACACGCTTGTGTTGCACGTTGAAAATATAGTACTCTCCGTCGGAGGAGGGTATACGGGAGGAATCTGTGCAATAACAGAAGAGACAGAGAGAACGGCGACGGCGAGGAGGCTGAGGAACTTCATGTCAAATCCAAGTGCTAGGAGAGACTGATAGATACGTCGACTATAGGCCACATCTATTTATCCCCTGCAGAATGGGAAGGTGTCGATTGGACGACATACAGAAACATACAACAATAGAGTGCCTAGTCACTTCCCTCGGCTCCACGCTGACATTCTTCTTGCGATGCTTGTTCTACGAAGACTTAGTAGTCAATGATATTGAGTCGAACGTCTTCCTGTCAGAAAATGCACATCGATATGCTCCAACTCATGATCAAGAAATTTTAGAGACACGCACCTGTGATTGCTCGGATGAGTGAAGCGAGTAGGTAGCAAGCGTTTGAGGCAGCCTGCCAGCGCCAAAAAGAAACATCAACAGTCAGATTTCCCCCGAGCGCTTCATTTCATCAGATCTCAGAGAACTAGATGAAAAGTAGCTTGTAGTCTGACACGTAGCCACTCTAGATCTGACAGCGGAGGATAACTCACGTCACATGTTTTTCTCGTTGGACTATTCATTCTGAGCTGACATCTCAACACTTTTGCGGGAAGGATACAATACTAGAGAGTGGTTGTTTGATTAGAGCGCCAAGAAACCTCTTTATCCGTGGAGAATTGAAGGTTATACTAAGGCTTAACACCCCGAGCTTTGACAGCCTGAGGTAAGCGTGGTTTCCTGAGACAGTGGAAGTTCGCGCTTTTCTCGGAGTCGAGCACGCCTTCCTAGATTTCTGACGCTTGAAAATTTATAGTCACCTCCAAGTGTCCCGTGATAATCCTCCAAGAAAGAGCAGTCTACTGAATGAGACGCCGAGCTCTACCGCGAGTTGCACTGGAAGCTACAGAATCACAGACAAAAGAAAAGGAAAAGCTCGAGGCCACGTGAGAACCCCTCCCCACGTGCGCAGCTTGGCGAAGCCAGTACCAGTCTAGATCGCACCCTTGCTTACTACTTATTTTTATCGATTGAAAAAGGCATGCTATTCTGGTGTTTCTCTTCAAAAAGATTAGGATGCTCAAGAGCTTTTCAGGTTCATTCCTTTCTCGGATCTCCCGCCAGCTAAGCTCGGTACCAATCATTGACTTGCAATCCGGGCAAAAGCACTAATTCTCATCATCAGCCAGCTCATCATCAAAATCTTGTAAAAGCCTTAGCCTGAATCACAGCAGAAGCATGACTTTGGCATGGAATCCCCGGTTCAAGCGGACTTCGAGGGGGATGTTCATGCTTGACTAGACTAAAAGAGCAGCCAACTCGTTTCGTCCACGGTAAACCGCCCTAGCATTACTAAAATCATCCCGAGATCTAGATGCGAACTTCAAAGACAGCTAGATTGTATCCGCTTTTAACGCCTTGCGTGATTTGAATGCAAATTTCGAAGACCATAATCAGCAATGCTGCTCCAGATGGCCAGCGTGTCACTATACAGGTCCTCGGGACGGAAGAAATCGATCCATCGGGCGGCTTCGTACATGTGGATAGTTCTGTACGTACCAAAAATAAACTTATTATACCTCTTTCATATTAACGAAACTGGACTCTCGTGAACAGAATGGTAAATTAGTCAACAGTGGGACAGCAGAGTCCTGGAGTTTACAGCCAGTCCTTGGACAAAGCGACGCAATTCCTGTATGTTCTGGAGTCTTCTTCCGAGTCCCCAGGCTTTCATACTGACTGTTTCTGCGTATTCTGCAGGATTTTGGAAGACGACCTAGCGATCACGCTCGACAACGGGACGGTGAGTTTCCTTCACTGCTTATAGTAATGCGCACTTTATGAACCTTGTTAATCACATAGACGTTTAACGCAAACGATGCAGGAGCGCAGCTCTCCTTCGAAGTTATCAAGATCCCTGCGCTCAACCAGCGCTGGATCTTTGTCCCCGACGATCAGATCGACGCATTCATCGAGGAGAACAACGTCCCTCTCAATGGATGAGTCGGGTGCACCTCATTGAATTAGCTCAGAGAAGCACAATTTCCCCGTTAGGATCGCTGTCTCATTCGATAGGATATCGATAATATCAACTTTGTGAAGTCCTGTCTTGTATCCGAGAATCTCAGATGTCCTCAACCTTCAGGCCTAGCACTGCTCCAGTCCAACATATAGGATTTATCGGCTGGCAACACCAATGCAAAAGGCTCTGATTTCGAATTTCCGCTGAGTCAAGAATAACTACATATTCATTGTATGTCCCTCAACGTAATTCGATTTTTCCAACACAAATATATTCTCCCTCGGCACCCCAGCTTCCCATCTGACAGATCTGGATTTCAGTGACCGTGTATGTTCCAAAATCGGCTGCAACCGCGTAATCGAGTGCCTTCTTCCCGGCTCCTTTCCTTGAGGTTTCTTGGGTTTCCATTGAGCTTCGACATGCAGAGTCTACAGTCGCCATCACAGTTTCATCCAACGCGGGTGAGAACACGTTAGTTCGTTGAGAACCCGACTCCATTGCAACGGATACGCCAACCGGTGCGAGAGCACGTAAAGCGTCCAAATTACATATTTCTGCGAATGAAAATGGTATACGCCGCGCGGATCCACCTTTCGGACGTGGCTTTCGATGCGAAGTATTGATGAACGTACAATGAAGCTAACAGAGCATTATTCAGAAGAGTCGAGCGTGTACGGGGACGTGGGCTTACTTTCAGCGGTCGCTTCTCATCCACGACGAAGCCGGCGTTGGAGAATTCGGTATTTACGAGCTCTGTGAGCAAATGAATCTTATTAGCAGATGCATGTATGAGATGGTGGATGCGGCATACCACAAACACGCCTCAGTCGTTCTCCATCCTCCGAGCGGAGATCCTCCTCGGATGGCCCTGCAAATAGGACATGTGCGCGCGTAGCGTCATTTCGCTCCGGTTTCATGATATCGATTGCGGTAAGTGGGACACGCAATGGATGGCCACCTAGAACATTATGGATTTGTGGACGCAAGGAGCCGAGAAGGGCGAGTGCTGAAGAAACAGTCTTTGAATTTGACCTTCCTGTAAAGTTCCGGCCCCAACAGGTGATGTATCCTCTCGTAAGCTCATAACGCCTAGCGTGAGGTGCAGACGTCGGGCAGAAACAACGATTGTGGGATCAAGTCCTGCAATAGGCGGGGTATGTGCAAAGAGCGCGGAAACGAACGACTCAGCTGCAGAACGTACAGCGGGGAGATGTCCCTTTGATGTAATGAGTATTATAATGGGCCAGGCGGCATGAAATTCATACGAGAGGTACAGAAAGGACTGCAGAGCACTGTGAATTGACACAACCCAAAACAAGAAAACGAGGGATGTAATCTCACAATGAGTCAATTTTGGCCTTGGACGACTATTTATTTCTGTTGTTTCTAACGACATCGACCCATTCTGCATTTCGTGTGTGTTCTTCTTGCTTCTGCCGTGACCTCTGCCACGTCCTGGTCCGCCCCGTCTTCTCGAGACTGATTGTCCATCGCCTCGGTTTGTTGCATTATCTACCCCGTAACCTTGCATTTCACTGGTGAAAGAACTTGTCGAAGAATTTTGTCTTAGGTAAACGGAACTGAAAGAAGAGTAGCAACGAACGAAAGGTCGCATAGGTTGAAGAGGAAGTCTGAGAGCTGATGTGTAATTAACACGCGGCACGCGCCTTTCACGTGCTTGCCGCGTGCCAGTTTTTTGGTTGTTGCCTTTGACGCGCCTTTCTACCTATTTCCAAATTGTTTCCTTTCTACAGTCATGTCTGGGCGAACGTACGATGTAAATCGCCATCCCAGTACTACTATACCTTGCTAAAAAAAAAGTCCTACTTGAATCATCCAGATTATACCGGGTTTCTTCGTACAAGACGGAGGATATGACAGCGCCTATGCGGTACGCGCTTTCTTGATATATCTACGATGTCTGAGCCTGAGCTCTCCTTCTCAGATCCCACCACGCTTCGGTCTGGTGGACTCGTCCAAAGACCGTTGGTCTAATATGATTTTGCGACTGAGGAAGCTCAATGAGGATGCTGCGCAGGGTGTGTCATACAAGCTCATCATTGCTGGACGGCACGGACAGGGATTCCGTGCGTTAGAAAGACATGATTCATTTTTTAATGTCTCTTGTTGACTTTGAGGCCCAGATAATCTGGCGGAATTGAAGTATGGGTCGGAGGTGCGTACTCATGCTCTCTTTTCAACGTACGCCGGTAGCTTAGCTTGTGTGACAGCGATGGAATGAGTGAGCTTACAGCTTGTACACGGCAAGCTGTTGATTTCACCCCATCTCCTCGGTGCAGATATTGGGCGAAACTTGACAGCGATGACGAGATAGTCTGGGGTCGTAAGCACGCTAACATGATTCTGATGACTCCGTGGGCTTCTGACTCTTCTCTGCTAGCTGACCCGCTTCTCACGGAGCTCGGCGAGGATCAAGCACGCGACGCGAATGCGATGTGGGTCGAGGAACGTGCGGTCGGAGCGCCGCTTCCAGACGGAATGTACTGCAGTCCCATGACTCGCGCGCTGCAAACGTGCCGACTCACATTCGCAGGCATCCTCGACCTCTCTGAAAAGCGACCGCTCGTTTTAGAGGTGCGTCATTTTATCAGCGTGAGTTTCAACGACTGAGATTCTCGTTCTGACGCGGGAAATGTCTAGAATGCGCGTGAGATATACGGCGTGCACTCGTGCGATCAGCGCCGCTCGCGCTCCTACCTCCAAGCCGAGTTTCCTGAGTTCAGGATTGAAGAAGGCTTCGTGGAAGACGACGAGCTGCATGACCCGAAGGTGCGTGAGGCGCAAGAACATGTCGCAGAGCGTGCACACCACGTACTCGACTATATCTTCGATAACGACAGTGGACTCAGTGAGTACTACCATAATGTACGTTGGTATACATTCCGCATAGTGACGCAGCGTTTGGCCGAAAGTTATATCGATCACAGCGCATAGCGGGTTTATCAGGGGGCTGGCTTCCACAACAAAGCATGTGCCCGTGGAGCTACCCACAGGAGGTGCGCTCAAATACTCTCACGCATTTCCCATATTTCCATTATGAGGGGTTGTTTATCGGAACTAGGTATTCTTACAATGGTTGTGAAGAGTACCATCATAGCTCAATAGCCTGGCATGCGAGATGAAGACTCATTTGTTACGGAGTACGCTGCTTGTACATTATAGAGGTATGTCAATGTTATGCTCATGTCCTCGCCTACTGTATAACATAATGCTCATCTTTGCTCAGAGGAAAGACAGAAGAATACGAACATAGCTAGATTCGAAGGATAGGCATTACAAAGAAGCCTCGGGCTATGGTAATACATTGGACCAGGGTGATATACAGAACACAATACATGACAGGACATTAGAGTGCACTTGTCGACTTGCTTGTCCTAGACAGACGAAGCAAAATGGAACAGAAGCAGATGAATAAGGGGTATGAGGTGGCATGAAGCCGGGTGTACGTGACTGAGACCTGATTAACACGTTTCACGGGACTGGCGCGAGAAGTGAGACGGCGCAGGAGGCCATGCACCTGGAGAAACACGATCAGCACCGAAACAAGGACGGGAGAAACATACAGTCAACTCACGTTCCCTGAAGGGCGTTGCAGGTGAGGATAGAAGCAGGCGCCGTAACGGCGAGGACGGTACCGAATGTGAAGCCCGCGGCCGCGTAGCAGGCGCCCGCACCGAGATTACACCCTATAACCAAAGAGAAGCGAGTCAGCTAAGAGCTGCTAGGATACGAAGACAGAGTGCAGAACACGCACCAGTCTGGCAGAGTGCATACGTGAAGGGACCGCCAAGCGCGGTGGGGAAGGCGGCTACGGTGGCGATGAGAGCGACGAGCGGAACGCGCATGAGAGCTCAGACTTGCAGGGACAGAGGCGGATGTGGGTGGTCAGTTGTATGAATAGCTTGAGGATGTTGGCCACCATCCCGGTTCTCAGCGGCTTTATATCTCCCAAGCGCCTGAGTCACCTGCTGGGAGCCGCGAGGCGCAGCATCTTCCCAAAAAACTATTTTAAGGTCGAGAACAGCCTATGCACAGTGCATGGATGCCATCTACTGTGCATAGTATCTGAATTTAGGCCATAGACGCCCGTGACTCGTGAGTTGTCATTAAGTGCTGCGTTCTGGCCCGCATACAGGTACCAGGGAAGCGGGAGCGGAGAGGTTGGGTGTGCGTTTTGAGCGTGGTGCAGGTTAAAAATCGATGGAAGAAGCAGAGGAAGAGTCATTAGCAGTCATGAGGAGGACTGCTCGAGATGTTCAGACATGGGCGCCTACTCAATAAATAGAGGCGCTTAAGGTTCAACCATGCGTTCAGTTGGCTGCGCAGAACAATCCACGAGGCTGTACGAGGAGAGAGAATACACTCAGCTCCTTGGAATTGAAAATTGAGCACTGCACAAATATACCTTCGAGGACTAGTACTGCCTTGCGATGCACCGTTCAGATTTATTTCGACACCGGGACTCGTCTTTTGATAATTTGAGCAAGAGAGTTACACAGGTCTTGGGTTCACGACTCAACTCGAACAATCAGATGTATCCAATTCCACAAGAAAAGAGAATATATATCAAAGGCATACAGAGCCTGAAGTAAGAAAACATAGACTGCGCAAACGTTTTGCGCGAGCAACTCCGGATCCAAATCTCAACGTTCGCCCATCTGAGCGAGATATTCGCTTAACTACAAATACTTCGTTAGTTATATAAAATTCTTCGTGATGGAAGGACGGGAAGAACGCACCTTTAGTGCCCCTGCCCTCAAGCTTTCCACACCATTCTGCACGTCTGGGTTAGCCATTACCCGTGCAATCGCATCGCGTGCGGCTATTTGCACACCCTCCAAGCTCCCGTCACCAAGCACTCCACCGTCTGCGCCCGCGCCACGCGCTGCGGCCTCTTCCTCCTCCTCGCGCCCGAAATACGAGGCGGACGAGATCGAGGACGCACCCGAGAACTGCGCGAGCCGTGCTTGAGTCTCGGCGGAGCGCGTGGGGTCGTGCAGCCCTCGCCCGAAGTACATATCGCTGGAGATGGCTTTTTGAGAACCAAACGTTGTACGTGCATGCGTGGACTCGTCAGTGGCTGCCGGGGGAGAGGTGGTGGTGGTGGCGGAGGCAGAACCTAGACCGAGACGCTTCATACCCATACCGAGCCGTGCCATATCCTGACTGCTCCCCTTCTGATGCCCAATGAGTCGCGAGCTGCTCGTGGCGTTGGTAGGCGTGGGAGAGAGCCCAGTTTTCGCGGGTCCGCCGACTTCGCTGGAAACAGCCTTCGACGCAGCAGCAGACGAGGCGGCAGCAGCACTGGCAGCCGCAGCAGCAGCCTCCTCCTCGCGCTTGCGATCGTATCCCAACTGCTTGATGCGCGCCTCCTCCGCTTCCGCTTCGCGCTGCGCCTTGTCGAAGTCAATCGGCGCGGCAGTCTTTGCGGCACCCTTCAACCCGCCAAGCTTCTTCGCGCCAAATCCAGCTGCTGGCGTAGACGAGGCAGAGTTGAGACGCGAGGCACCGAGCCCGAGGCGGGCCGGCTTTGCGGAGGCAGATGTGGCGGAACTAGCACGGAGGGAAGCGGAGGTAACTGTGCGCGGGCCTGCAGATGGTGGAG
Source organism: Porodaedalea pini (assembly GCA_002794775.1). NCBI lineage: Eukaryota > Fungi > Basidiomycota > Agaricomycetes > Hymenochaetales > Hymenochaetaceae > Porodaedalea > Porodaedalea pini. The sequence goes on along the minus strand of NBAY01000134.1, from coordinate 52,491 downwards.
AGGATGCGGCGCGGCCAATCGCTGGCGGTTTAGCCGGTGCAGCAGAATTGGACGCTTTCGGAGTGGCAGTGGCAGGTTTATCCCATGTATCAAAGAAATCATCGTCTGCCGCCTCGGATGGTGCGCTAGCAGGTGCAGTGCCGGCCGCGCCTTCGACAAACACGCCTGCAGGGAACATTGCAGCATCCGCTTTCTCCTTTTTATCTAACTCCGCGCGATAGAGCTCCGCAACCCTGCTCTCGTACTTCTTTTTTGTGTTGCCCTCGCTGAGAAGCAGAGAACCACCGTGCTTGGTGAAGAACTCAGTTGCAGCAGCATTCCCTCCGATCTTCATGCGCCGGAGGTAATCTGTACGCCAGCTATCGAGATTCGTAGAACGCACGAAGGAGATGTGCACACCGAGATTGCGGTGTGCACTGGAGCAATTGTAGCAGATGTAAACACCATACCAGACACTCGTCCACGTCGGGCTGCTAGCTTGACAGTCAAAGCACATCTGGCACATCGCCGTTAGATACTGCGTGCTAGGCCAACATGTTTGCTTACTTTATTGGCCTTTTGAGCCTTGAGGACCGCGAAGACCTTGTCCGACTCCTCTTTGGGCACTGTACTCGTACTCATCGTTGCACTTGATGACTGGCGCGTTCGTGTTCAGATATCTCACCGCTTGTGTGGCACCAGTTTCCTACGCTTTAGGCCACTGGGGACGGTATTTAGTCGAGACGGCGTCGATGGCCCGAAGAACACGTTAGAATGAGGATGAAGGCGCAGACGCTGCGTTACATGCTCGACCAGAGCAGATTTTCGGCACGTGACCGACACGTCGCTCATTCCTCATGATCAAGTTGCTTTGTTCACTACGTACCATACCACCACCAGAGCACTTAATGAGAGTACCGCCCCACGGTACATCTCATGAAGAAACTCCGAATAGAATCTACTTCAAGTTGTGCAACATACTTTCACCTTTCCGAGCAATAAAGCCAACCAACTTCCGAAGCCTCAAGCCCAACGGAGATTTTAACTTGCCTTGGACGCCATGGCCATAAACAAGTCATGGCACTAATCTTCCTTCCCCGTGGCTCTGAATAGATTGGATAATATGACGAGAAATTCTTCGTTACAAGCACCCATCAAGTCTCACTGCAGTAGACGCCTGTCTCATTTCGTATCCCTCGACCGCCGAGGATAGCGAAATTCTTTATCACGATACTGAGCAGTAGTAGTCTCTCGTCATGTCTGTCTGTATAACTTCTCTTTTCAATCACTATAACCTCAAATCACCTAACAACATCTCTCTTCCGCAGGTCCAATAAACCGTAGGGCAGGCTGGCCATGGCAATGTTGCAAGATTGCTTTACTTAGAACGTATCACTTCAGCACACATCATTGCGCTTCCGACGCCTGAGAAGATTCTTATTTTGAGGGCCGCCATACCGAGCTTTGCTTCGGTTTGCTAAGCAGACGGAGATAATGCGGCACATCTTTGCGGATCCTCCCTCCTAAAGGAAGCTCTTTGGGCGATGTTGCGTCGATATATGAGCACTTTTATCACATCTCCGGTCTTCATGGTAGTCAATTGGATCACCAAGGCGCAAGTATGCTCAGCCCATTCTCTTCCTTCTCCCGATGACCCTATGTAAAGTAGTTGTCTCCGGTTTCTGGTTTGGCCTCTAGCAGCACATACTACCCATGATCTTTCCCTCGTCGATTGTCCTCGTGCTCCTTTTCTTTCATCGGGTTTCAGCGTTCTGGATTCTCGCACACAGTTCGCTCACCACCGACCGCCTTGACCCGATCATCAGCCCCGGCGAGGTCTCCTCGCATGTCCACACCGTCATCGGAGCATCCGCCTTCGGGCCAACCGTCAATACTGAGAGTCTGCAAGCAAGCGAATGCACGACTTCACCAGTGCAAGATGACTCAAGCAGTTATTGGGCACCGCAGCTGTATCACCGGAACGCGGAGAATGGGACGCTAACACTCGTGCCGATTCTGTTTGTCAACACTTATTGTACGCATTTCTTTGTTCTCTTATTTTCGGAGAAGGAGGTAGCTGACGATGGAGCAGATAAGCAAGAGCCGGGCACCAAGAATACATCCGTTTCGGCTTTCCCTGCAGGCTTGCGTATTGTCGCGGGTGACATGTACCGTACATCTTACAACGACAGCGATCCTTCAAACAAAGCAGTCGGCTTTGTGTGCCTCGACTACACTGGAACGTCGACACCATCCAACACATTCCCGACAACGAACTGCAAGGACGGGCTGCGTGCTCAGATCACATTTCCATCCTGCTGGGATGGCAAAAATCTCGATTCCAATGACCATCAGAGCCATATGTCGTACCCTGTTGGCGGAAACCCGGATGGTGGAGACTGTCCAGAGTCGCACCCACAGAAAGTCAGTCAACATGGGCTTCTCGCTACAGGAGTCGAAGCAACTAATCTAATTCTTTACAGTATCTAAAAACTACATATCATAATACATGCCTGTCCTATTTTTTTTGATTTTTTTTTATAGATTCATTTAGAACACACCCTCCTCTACATGTGTACAAAGTTTCAGAAAATTGTATGGTCCCGTTGTGGAGAAATGAAATGTGCAAGGTTGGGGAGACGCATCAGAAGAGATTTCCCATCATCATGTTGCACCTGTACCAGCACCTGTACTACGCTTAGTGACAGATCAATGAGGTGATTGAAAACATGAAGGAGACAGCTCCCCACTGAACATGACACAGTCTCAGTCTCACTCGGTGAATCGCTCCTCGACTGCGAACAACATGCTGAGAAGGGTAAGGAACTCGCAGACATGTATCTGTTCAGAGGCAGTCCAAGAAGGTGGCGCAGAAGCTAAAAGGAGATGCATTCACAACGCAGCACGCTAGAGGTCTATTTTTCTTGTCATGCAGATGGAGAAGAACTCTCTACAATGACCTCCTCTGTCTTCTCACTCATCCTCTCACCCAGCGTCTCCAGCTGTTCCCTTATCGCAAGCGCTTCATCAACAAGCATTTTTAGAGTCAGTTCCGCTGCCCCCTCATCTTTACTATGGCCATAAAACGTACAGTGCTTTTTTTGTCCCGGATTTTTCTCCATTTTTTTTTCATATTCAGTTAGGACACCATCTAATGAGTACACCTGCAAAGTTATATTAAAATTGTTAGTGTAGTTAACGAGCAAAAAATTCGACAAGGAGGGGGGGAACACGTTGAAGTGACTTACCCAATTTGGACATTAATGATCAGCGTGAGACGCGTCGTGCCCACCACCCTTCCTCCCTTCCTCAAACCACTATTCAACACTCCTGTTGACTCTAATAAGCATAGATCTGCATTCTAAAAAATATTAAAGTATAAAATATATCTTTCTATAATAAAAATCCAACAATCTGACACAAATTTCGTCCTGTACAAGCATATACTACATTCACTCACCCATTGACTCCCGCTCACCCATCCTCATCTCCTCATTTCTCCATTCTCTATTTCCATATAACTTATCTCATGCATACATACTCTCTCTCTATATTATCATTCAAAAAACACATGTATATATAGTTCTTTTTTTGCTACCAGTGAAAGGCAATGGTATGGGTCTGCAGGGGGACTCAGACCTGGTTGAGTTCAGCCACTGGGGGTGGAGGGGATAGTGTCAGAAAGTGTAGGGAAGTGTAGGGGAATACTCAGGGCTAGATGTTGACTCAGGGGTGCGAGTACAGAGGGCGACCAGCAAAATGTGCCTAAATGCAGTCGGAGTACAAAGAGCAACTACGACCTTGACAACCCAGGCTCAGAAACTCACCAGTGAAGACAGAAATCAAAATGATTCATCGAGACAATTCTGAATCTGAAATGATCTCAAGACACAATGCTGAATTGATGGAGATATGGTGGTTGCACTGTTGTGGCTGGCGGAATGCACGGAGCTCCCAGAACTGAAAAGCTATTTTTTAGTAGCTCTATGATGCGGGCTCGGAACTGTGCAAAACAAAAAAGTGATCGAAAGTGATTGTTGACAAGATTAAGAATCTGAAGAGAGCTCGAGAATTGGTTTAGAACTGGGGCAATATAGTGAAAGCAAGATTTGACCAAAAACGGATGGGGTGGATGGAACGACACTGAATGGCAACAGAGATGAGAACCAAAGACTGGGACTGACTCAGGGGAACTAAACTTGTATTTCTGAGACATTTACATGAGTGTTTAAATAACCGACAGAGGGTTGGGCCTCTGAGCAGCGTACAAAGGACACAAAGACAGACCGGAGGCTCTAGCCAAACAAAACAAAATACCTGGAACTCGAGAACTTGAGCAATTAAGCTTCCGGAGGCTCGGAACAATACCAGATGTGACCCAAAACAAACTTCAGTGGCTCACTGGTACAGAGCCAAAATGTATGCATCCAGTTAATCCAGCCAAACACTGAAACTGTCCTGAAATGTGTCAGGGATACTTGTAAGACTGTCCTGAGTCAAGTTGAGCCTAATAGAGCTGATTCTGAGGCTAGCGGCATCAGGATCTCCACACCAGGGCCCACTTTTTCATAGAGCAGCTCTTGTATACTTCAACATGCATTTTTATTTTCAGCGTTTCAAGAGACTGCAATCATGCTGTCTATATCTTGGGTAAGACCAGTATTCCAGCAAAACATTTACCATCACCTTTCCTAAATCAATGTGCACCCACTTCCCTTTGTATTCCCCAGATATAAAGTTTTTTGACCTATCCGTCTTGCTGCTTTCTAATGCAAGGAATTCATTCAATATATACAACATTGTATCCTTTAAAACACGCTAAATAAAATGGAAATAAAAACAGCTTGTTGACGAGATTAAGAATCCAAACAGAGTTTGGGAATCAATATAGAGATCCCAATGCCATTGCCCTCAGAATCAGCTCTATTAGGTTCAACTCGACTCAGTATAGCTTTATATTTATTCCAGAATGAATTACAGGATGGTTTCAGCGTTTGGCTAGATTAACTCGATGCATATAACTTAGTTCTACGCAGGTGAGCCACCAAAGTCTGTTTCAGATCACATCTAGTATTGTTCCATCCCTCTCAAAGCTTATTTGTTCATATTCTTGAGTTCCAGCTCCGAGTTCTGGTCGTTTTGTTTTGTTTGGCTCCAGCCTCTAGTCTGCTTCTATTGCCTCTGTGTCCTTCTTTGTACACCACTCAGAGGCTCAACCCTCTGTTGCTTATTTAAACATTCATGTAACCTCTCATAAATACAAGTTTAGTTCCCCTGAATTGATCCCGGTCTTCAGTTCTCATCCCTGCCATTGTTCAGTGTTGTTCTATCTTGGTCAAATCTTGCTTTTGCCATACCACTTTTGTTTCTAAACCCATTCTTGAGCTCTTTTCAGATTCTTAATCTCATCATTAATCTGTTTTGATCTCTATCTTATTATGCATGATCCCAAGCCGTCATCATACTTTTCAGCTCCATGCATTTCATGCATTCCACCAGCTGCAACAGTGCAAATCACTGTATCCCCATCAATTCTGCACCATTTCTTGAGATATCTTCAGATTCAGAATCGTCTCGATGAATTGTTTTTATTTCCATCCACACTGGTGAGGTTCCATCCTCAGGTCATCATGATTGTAGCTGTCCTTTGTGCCCTGACTGCATTTAGGCACGTTTCACCGGTCACCCTTTGTACTTGCACCCCTGAGTCGACACCTGTCCCCAAGTGTTTTATTATACTTTCCCTACTCTTTCTGAAAAAAGCAAGTTTTGACCAAGACAGAACATAAACCAGAGCAGCCAGAGCAGCCAGAACAATGCTGAATGGTGATGGAGGCAAGAAATGAGGACTGAGGTCGATCTAGGGGGACTAAACCCTTATCTCAAAACCGTCACAGGTGTGTATAAATATTCTCTTTCAAATCTTGGTACCGAAAGTTTCGCTCCTTAGAAAAAAATATGTCTCTTAATAATTTCTATAGCTAATCAACATAGCTACCTATCTATGTAATTACAAGGCTAAACAACGTAATAGAGTTAGGAGTTCATGTGTTTTGAGTTATCAGGTTATGTCGCTTTGCACTGTAGTCTGAAGGGAGGCCCATAACAAAATCACACATTGAGAAATAGAACAGAAAGCAACAGAAAAACACCTATAGGTAGCGCCGTCGGAAGTGAGCCCTATGTTCATGAGCGGCGCGAGCGCAGGGTGCGTTCACTTTCAGAGCCGGCTGGCGGGCCGTGGAGGAGGCGTCCGGCGACGGATGGGGATGGGGTTGAGAGGGGAGGGGAGAGGAAGGGGAGAGGAAGGGAACGAGCGAAAAAAAAAAAATTCGCTGTGCTAAAAAAAAAAAAAAAAAAAAAAAAAAAAAAAAAGGGTGGGTGGGAGAGCCTCAGGAGGGTGAGATCTGGGTTCCGGGCCATGGGGGAGGCGTCCGGCGACAGATGGGGATGGGGTTGAGAGGGGAGGGGAGAGGAAGGGGAGAGGAAGGGAATGAGCGAAAAAAATAAATTCGCTCTGCTAAAAAAAAAAAAAAAAAAAAAAAAAAAAAAAAAAAAAAAACAGGGTGGGCGGGAGAGCCTCAGGAGTGCGAGATCTGGAATCTGGGCCATGGAGGAGGCATCCAGTGATGGAGGCAGATGGGATTGAGAGGGGAGGGGAGGGGAAGGGAACGAGTGAAAAAAAAAAAATTCGCTGTGCTAAAAAAAAAAAAAAAGAAAAAAAAAGGGTGGGTGGGAGAGCCTCAGGAGTGCAAGATCTGGAATTAGGTGAGAAAATGGAGTCCAAGAGCGCGGTCGACTTTTGAGGTGGAAAACGGGCGCCTCTGTCTCTGCCCTACTCATTAGGGTTGTTGGTGGCCTCTTGCTGCCCAGTGTCACGTCCACCAGACACGAATGCCAAGGTTCCAGGTGCGTGTTAGGACTCGAACTTTTCCTTTCTTTTATTTTCCTTTTATCATTTCCTTTCTTTTAATCGATCCTTCTCATTATATTTAATCGTCTTTTCAATCATTTCTCACACTCCCTCCACATGACCTTCATTCATTCCATTCCGCTCGTTTATGTAACTTTAGATAATATAGTCCCACGGTCGCCGCTATAAGAGGTCTCAGGAATCGCATGAACTCCTTGTTCTGCTTTTCCTCTTACCTCCGCGACGACCTAGGTGAGACTTGCTCCCCTTGTATTAGTTTAGACTGGTATTAATCCTCTTACCTCCGTGACGACCTAGCCTGAGTAAGCGTGTCCCGAGTCTACGCTCGAGTACAGCACGTCCCAGATGATAGTCAGCCAAGACCTGCCCAGCCCGAGTTGCCCCCGAGCTCCTGCCTAACATAAAAGCAGAACCTCACCCAGGCTCATCCCCAGCGTACGTCGTCACTGTCGACTCGCCTTCACTCAGTCTAGAGGAGCACTCCCCTCGATGGACTTGACGTGTAAACCCCCTAAACGACAACCCTCAACCCTGCCCGGACGTTTTCGGATGTTCGTGTATTACATAAACATTTCAACCGACATTTCCCAACCCTGGCTTTACGAATTAGCCTCTGGTGGAGCACGCACTTGATGTGGACGTGGGTAACCAGACGAGTACAAACTTCGACGACAATCTCATTCGTGATCTCGCTTGGATCCTACCGCCTCGTCATCAATTTCGCCGACGAACCCGTTCAACGTTGGCGTAACCCTGGATCGAACACACGACCGATCCCTGTCCCTCCGCCAACGTCAAGATAGATCTTACCGACGAACAGTGACGGGCCCTTCCTGCATCAGCCCGTTGGGATCCAGATCGACCAAGTTACGTTGCGACCAACAATAGCGGCGTCACACACGACATCTGGTGGAGTGAAATCTGACGCGCCTGGTATTCATCAGACAAACAAGGAAGGAGAGCCAGGTGGCCCCCGGCCGCTCCATCATCACCTGCACCATCGACGTCAACTATCAACCTACCACTGACCCCAGGTCCCTACCGCGAAACCAACAGAGACCCCTCACCACCGACCCCCCCAGAACCTTTGACACCCACACCCGAGCCCACAATGTCGGCAGGAGGCTTCAGTCAGCAGCAGATGGAGCAGATCGCGGCCATCGTCGCGAATGCCTTCACCCATCAGGCGAATAACGCCCCTGCACCGGTTGTGGCAGCCAATCCTCCGACCCCCAACATAGACGTCGCCCGGCCACGTGAATTCACTGGTGGCGATGACTACCTAGACTTCAAGCGTGAGGTCCTTCTTTTCATCTCCGTGAACCCGAACAGATACCCCATGTCGGAGAGTAAGATCTACGTTGCTCTCTCCTACCTGAAGGGTGGTAACGCGGCAATGTGGGCGCAGAATTATGTAGAGGAATCAACGACGGCTGGCATCGTAACTTTCACCGACAGTTGGACAAGATTCCAAGAGCACCTGGACACCTCGTTTGATGATCTGAACCGGAAGGAAAAGGCGCTGGCGAAGTTCCGGACTAAAGTACAGAACGACCTCACCGCCGACGAATTCTTCCAGGATCTCGATGTCGTGATCACAAGAGCGGGTTTGACGGATGACAACATCATCTGTGACCGGCTGAAGCGGGCGATGAACATTGAAGTGGTGCGAGGGGTACTAAGGTCAACACCAGTCCCGACGACATATGAAGACTGGAAGAAGAAGGCGATTGAGATCGACCGGGGCGAGCAACAGATTCGCGCCATCCAACGAGGCCGTGCCTTCCCGCCCCCATCACACCCACCGCAGCCGCATGGACCCCCAGCTCATCGCCAGTTGACAGCCCCCCATGTCGACAAACGCGATGCAACAGGCGTCACCTTCGGAGGAGCTGGCCAGCCGATGGATGTCTCCATGAATGAAGCACAACGCCGACACGTGTGCTGGATCTGTGGCCAGCTTGGTCACTTCAAGGACACCTGCCCACAAGGGAAGACGATCGTGCAGCGTATGCTGCAGATGATGGCACCTGGCGAATGTCGCCTCCTTGCCGACGAACTAGGGGCAATGAAGGAATCAGCATTTGAGGAAGTCGTAGACACTCGGAGGTTGACTGTGGAGGACTGCATAGAAGAAGAAGGTGATGACGAAGAGGTCGTCGACTCACAGGGTTTTGCGAGTGGTCAGGCGTAGCCACCGGGGCGACTGACCAAGAAATTCCAAGGGTTTTTAGTTTGGATCCGTTAAAATATAGTCAACCGCCTGTACAATATCTAGATGCAAACAGTGTCGATGACTTTTCTGACTATGAAGACCCTACTGGTGTGAATGAAGAAGACGTTGGAGAGAAATTGTTCATGAGGGGAACTGGCGGACGCCAGCTGGACCTCCTCCTGAACGTCGGACACAGCATAGCGGGTGAGACGAGAGAGGTGGATGCGCATGCCCTCGTGGATTCAGGATGCACAGGATCATGCATCGACGTGAGGTTCATCGAACGATACGGGTTGGAAACCAAACGATACATTTGGCCTCTCGCAGTGCTCAATGCCGATGGCACACACAATGAAGCCGGGTTAATCAAAGAATACGTCGACGTCAAGCTTATGATTGGGCCCCACAGAGAGAGGATTGTCCTTGCGGTGACATCGCTGGCATCGTCAAACATCTTCCTTGGTTATGATTGGCTTCGACGTCACAACCCGGAGGTCGACTGGAAGGCGGGTTTGATTGAATTCACCCGTTGCCCGGAGGAGTGCACGATCGTAAAAGAGGACGTGAAGAAGGTGGAGGAGGCTGTGGAAGAGATGAGGAGGATGAGGAGGGTGAGAGAAGTGCGAATGGACAAGGCATCCTGGCTCACATATCTCAATGACTATGCTGACGTCTTCTCAGAGAAAGGATTCGAGAAGCTACCGGAACACCGCCCCTGGGACCACGTCATCGATCTGAAACCCGACTTCAAGCTGAGCAACTGCAAGATATATCTGCTGATTCCAACGGAACAGCAGTCATTAAAGGACTTCCTCGAAGAGAACCTGAAGTCAGGCCGCATACAAAAGTCAATCTCGCCGATGGCCTCGCCCTTCTTCTTCATCAAGAAGGCCGACAAATCCCTACGCCCAATCCAGGATTACCAAAAACTCAACGATGGTACGATCAAGAATAAGTATCCCCTCCCTCTCATCGACAAACTTGTTGACAAGGTCAAGAAAGCGAAGTACATCACTAAGCTTGACCTTCGATGGGGATACTACAACATCCGGATCTGCGAAGGCGACGAGTGGAAAGCAGTGTTCCGCACGAATATGGGCCTCTTCGAACCTACGGTCATGTTCTTTGGTCTTTGCAATGCACCGGCGACATTCCAAGCCTTTGTCAACCACATCTTCAAGGGTCTGATCTACGACAACTTGATCATCGTCTATCTCGACGACATCCTCATTCTCTCGCAAACTCTTGAGGAACACATCGAGACGTCAAGGCACGTCCTTCAGATCTTGCGAGAAAATGGCCTGTACCTGAAGCCGGAAAAATGCGAGTTCGACGCTAAGACCGTGAAGTACCTTGGGCACATCGTTGGCAATGGCGAAATCAAGGCTGACCCGGCGAAGACAGAGGCAATCGCAGACTGGCCAGTTCCACAAAACCTCAAGCAGCTACAGCAATTCCTCGGAATGGGCAACTGGCTGCAACGGTTCATCAAGGACTACAGCAAGATAGTCCATCCGCTGACGTCGCTAACAGGTAAAAAGGACTGGGTATGGGAGACCAAACAGCAGGAAGCATTCGAGGAGCTGAGACGACATCTCTGCTCACCTCCAGTCCTGGCCATCGCCAATGACGAGGGCCCTTTCCGCGTCGAGGCGGACTCGTCAAACTTCGCACTTGGAGGCGTGTTGTTGCAGAAACAGGAAGGCAAGTGGAGGGTGGTTGCCTACAGGTCGGAAGCGCTCCTGCCAGTGGAACGGAACTACGAGATCTACGACAAGGAGATGCTCGCGATCGTTTCAGCGCTCAAGGAGTGGAGGCAATACCTCCTCGGCACCTGTCACCCCATCGAGATCTGGTCCGATCATGCCAACCTCACCTACTTCAGGTCGGCACAAAAGCTGAGCTATTGACAAGCTCGCTGGCGAACAGAGCTTGAAGAATTTGACTTCCACCTCAAGCACAAGTCGGGGAAGACGATGGGCAAGGTGGACTTACTGTCACGCAAGGCGGGCTATGACGAGGGAAAGGATGATAACAATGACGTCGTGTTCATCAAGGACAAGTGGCTGAATCGTGGAGTGGTGAGGACGTCGTGTGAGGAGGTGTTGGAACAAGTGGGTGACGCGCAGAAGGCACAGGACAAGTTGGAGAGGCCGACGGGGATGACAGAGGTCGACAGGTTGTGGCACATGAAAGGCAAAGTGTATGTGCTGTCGTCAATGAAGGAGGCCATATTGCGAGAATGTCACAACTTGGTTCTGGCGGGACACCCAGGAGCGTCAAAAACGGTGGAGCTCGTCCGTCAAGACTTCTGGTGGACGTCGATGTTCTCTGATGTCCGAGCGTATGTCCGAGGGTGTGATCGCTGTCAGCGGACAAAGGCTCTGAGGGCATCAAGGTCAAAGCCGCTTCACCCAAATGCAGTCCCAGAAGCTCCTTGGGAAGTCGTCACAGTCGATCTCATCGGAGAGCTCCCGGACTCCAAGGGACACAACGCGATCTGCATCTTTGTGGACAGGTTCTCAAAGCAGATGCACATGATCCCGACGACAACAAAATTGTCAGCGGAAGGCATGGCCCAGTTGTATCGTGACCACGTCTTCCGTCTCCACAGCTTGCCCAAGAAGATTATCCATGACCGAGGCACGCAGTTCGATGTGTCAATGATGAAGGAACTGTACAAACTCCTGCACATCGAAGGCAATCCGTCAACGGCGTATCACCCGCAGATGGATGGTCAAACGGAACACGTCAACCAAGAGCTCAAACAGTATCTTCGACTCTTTGTTAACCATCGGCAATCGGACTGGAAGGACTGGCTACCTCTCACGGAGTTTGCATACAATAACCGCAAACACTCGGCGATGAAGATGTCCCCCTTCTACGTGAACACAGGACGTCACCCCTTGAGCTTTGACACAACACGAACCTCGTCTGCCAACATGTCGGCGGAAGAATTCGCAAAGCACATTAAGGAGACTCATCGTGTTGCGAAGGACAACCTGGTCAAGGCAGCGGAAGACATGAAACATTACCACGACCGGACGGCAGGAACTTCAGTTGAGTACAAGGCTGGAGACAAGGTCTTCCTCGATGGGCGGAACATCAACACAGATTCACCGACGAAGAAGCTCGCCGACAAATGGTACGGTCCCTTTGAGATCATCGACAAGGTGGGAGCCAGCGCATACAAACTCAGGCTCCCCAAACGATGGAAAAAGGTCCACCTGGTCTTCAATGAGGCACTACTGAAGCCCGCCATCGAACCGTCCTTCGAGAGCCAGAAACAACCAGCACCGCCGCCTCCTGACATCGTCGACAAAGAAGAGGAGTACGAGATCGAGGAGGTTCTAGACTCGCATCTGCACCAAGGAAAGCTACAGTACCTCGTCAAGTGGGTTGGATACAATGAACCGACTTGGCAGCCGGAGACGGACTTCGGCAAGAACGCAAAGGAGGCGATCGTTGAATTCTATCAAAAACACCCTGGCGCTCCTCGTAAACTTGACATTCCTCGCCAACGACTCCGCCCACGCTTTGTCGACACCGAGCCAGACGACCTCGATCTTGGTTGGTTGGGATGCCCAACCTTGAGGGGGGGGTAATGTTAGGACTCGAACTTTTCCTTTCTTTTATTTTCCTTTTATCATTTCCTTTCTTTTAATCGATCCTTCTCATTATATTTAATCGTCTTTTCAATCATTTCTCACACTCCCTCCACATGACCTTCATTCATTCCATTCCGCTCGTTTATGTAACTTTAGATAATATAGTCCCACGGTCGCCGCTATAAGAGGTCTCAGGAATCGCATGAACTCCTTGTTCTGCTTTTCCTCTTACCTCCGCGACGACCTAGGTGAGACTTGCTCCCCTTGTATTAGTTTAGACTGGTATTAATCCTCTTACCTCCGCGACGACCTAGCCTGAGTAAGCGTGTCCCGAGTCTACGCTCGAGTACAGCACGTCCCAGATGATAGTCAGCCAAGACCTGCCCAGCCCGAGTTGCCCCCCGAGCTCCCGCCTAACAGTGCGTTCATGGCGGTGATCATAAAAAGGAAGTTTTTGCACGTTTGGAAGCATCCATCAGCATCGATCATACACATGATTATGGGGACGCCTGATCTTGACAGACACTTGCCTGAGCAAAAATCTGTTGGTCACAGTCACACCATACTGTCACACACTGTGTCAAGGAAAGTGAAGGATGACCAATGGAGTTGGACCCCTGATGCGTGAAGTGCATGCAGACTACTATAGAATATAGCAGGAGAAGATTCTAGTGGTCCTAAGCACAATAGGACTCATGGATTGGGAAAGCAAAGTGGAACAGTAAATCACCATACTTTGAAGCCGATCAGAAAGAAGAACATAGCATGGGAAGATTACAAATAGAATCCAACCATCGTAAAAAGACTAAGGTGACAAAGAGGTGAATGTTCTAACTATAGTCAAACCTGTATATAAGCATTAGCCTTGGTGGAGATGTCAGCCAATGCTTGTAAGGAATGCAAAAGTTAAACTTGGCAAGCTAATGATGTCACATCATAGTCACAGACCCTGAACTGCTCACTTACCTCATTAGGGAAGGACCCTAGCATGAAAATTGTGAGCTCAGAAAATCAAAAGGTTTTATAGATACCCTGCATGATTACTGTAGCACTTCAGATACAGTTATTCAATATTTTCTGAGTTTTAATCACTACCAGCACGCTCAATTTGACCTTGTGAGCTATGGTACAGTATCAATTTTGTAGCAGTGCAGAAGAATTGCTAAGTATGATTAATAATAAAGAGTACCTACTATATTTGGAATGCATTAGTCATAAATATTTAGCTGAGAGCATGAAAATTGATGGGTGAAATTTTCAAAAATTTGCCAGAGTGCTGTACAATCAAATACAGGGCATTTGGCACAAAAAAGACTTTTGTAAAGTAAGTCCTTCAAAAATATATTTTTCAAAAATTTAAGACAATAACCATCTCAAGAGTTCTGTAAGGATTGTTTGTAAATTTGTGCCCAGTTGAGGATGTTGTTTCATCGACATCAAGTGAAGAAGCCAGATTAGGCAAGTAAGGTTAGCACTACCTATGTCATATCTTGTTAAGTTTAACTTTTGCATACCTTACACAGGAATACTTGTCCATGTTATTACATAATACACAAATAAAGGTATTTCCATTTATGAATTCATAATGGAATGCTGTCTCATGCAATCCAATGTCAAGACCCATGTATGCAGGTGAAGACATTTAGGCCCCATTCAGACATCGCCATTTCTGACCTGGCCTCCAAAGACCGAGCAACACAAGAAAGCCAAGGTCAAGGGAAAAAGGTAGTCACACATAGTCACATTATGTCATAGTTACTCCCTTTGGCAATGTCAAGACCCATACACATGGGTAAAGACATTTACATTATTTTCAGCTGTTAAATAGTTGCAAAGGACACTTTGAGAGCATCTACATGAGAGTATATGGTCACCTGATGACCTCTAGATAAGCATTTTTGGTTTAAATTTTTGTTCAAATCTTAATGTCAAATGCTTATAGGACCCTGAATTCTCTGCCTACCAAATTCAGTAAGATCAAAAATTCAATGCTTACAGTAGCATGCAAAAATTCTGTCACCCCCCCCCCCCCTTTCATATAATTTATTTTATTTCTAGGACATGACATGCATGACAGAAAGCTATGAAAATTTACAGTATTGCTAGTATACATGTACTCCATGTCCAGGTGAAATTTAAGTGTGATTGGTGGTATGTATACTGAGGAAATATATATTTACTAAAAATAGGCTTCTTGCTAGATTTAGACTAAAGATATCCTTCAGCTCTTAGGAGCCTGGAAAGCAGATATTAAATTATTAAAAAATTAGTATAGAGTATGCTTTCCATGTACACTAGAAGCCTATTTACAGTAAATACACATTTCCTCAGTATACACACCGCCAATCACACTTAAATTTCACCCAGATATGGAGTACATGTATACTAGCAATACTGTAAATTTTCATAGCTTTCTGTCATGCATGTCATGTCCTAGAAATAAAATAAATTATATGAAGGGGGGGGGGGGTGACAGAATTTTTGCATGCTACTGTAAGCATTGAATTTTTGATCCACTGAATTTGGTAGGCAGAGAATTCAGGGTCCTATAAGCATTTGACATTAAGATTTAAACAAAAATCTAAACCAAAAATACTTATCTAGAGGTCATCAGATGATAAATACCACATCCAGATAGTCCTACTTATCCTGCAAAGCCTCCCACAACTCTTTCTTGTTTGATAGCTAGTGAGCCCAGTTACATACTCAATCATCAAGTTTCTTCTATACATGCTCTATGATGCTCATGTCAGGGCTCTAGGGAGGCCAAGGTAATAAATGAATCTCATTTCTAATGAACCACTGATGGGCATGTAGTAATATGTGCTTTGAATCATTGTCTTGCTAGAAAATGATGTGGTATTTTTGAAGGTACTTGTTATAGAGTGTGCCTAGTAGGCTGTCCTTCAGGATATCAATGTACTTGAAGTGATCCATAATGCCCTCAATGCAGATGAGCCTTCTGATACCACACTGAGTAATGCATTCCCACACTATAATACTTCTACCATCATGCTTTACTGTATCCTGCAGATATCTTCTATCTATCTCCTCCCTAGGCCTTCTCCAGCACCAAGTCCTTCCATCTGACCCATTAAGATTATATTTTGATTCATCTGAAAAAATAATGGTGAATCATTTTTGCAAGGTCCATATACAGTGTGCTTAGGCCTAGCAAAAATGATTCATTCATTGTCAAGGAGTGAGATTTGGCTTTTTTCAGCAGACATACACTTTCAGCCTCAGCTTGTGAAGATGCTGTGCAATGGTGGTACAAGAGATGTCAAGGTCGATGTCATCACCACGAACGTACTCTTGGAGGTGCATCTTGGCGCTAGCTTTGGCCATTCGGATCATACTCTCCAGGTGGTGGACAGTAATGGGAATGGAGCCAGTTGCCAGAGACTCGTGGCACAGGTCTGCAAACAAGCAAGTGAGCTTCTCTTGATCGAGGTTGAACAGCTTGGGTCGAATCTTCTCTCTAGCAAACATGATATATTTTTGAAGAACATCTTAAGGGATCAACTGATGATATTCACATCAGTATTTGAACATACAACAGGAGGACAGATACTTACATCCTCATCGAGAGATGTTTCAACATCCATTTCCTCTATTTTGGCATTGAAGTGTGGGTGACTTCGACAATGACTTCCAACAATGAACTTGGCAAAGAGTTTGTCTGCAACTGAGTCCACTGAGTCCTTTATGATGCAAAGGATGTCAAAGTGAGACAGGATCAGCTCCATCAGCTCGACATTCTGCTAGAAGGGTATAGTTGGGTTGTAACGCCCACAGATAGGGTTAGCTGCTGCAACAATTGTGTAGTGCACTTGAAGTGTCGTGACAATTCCTGCCTTTGATATCAAAATAGACTGTTGCTCCATAGCCTCATGGATTGACATGCGTTCCACATCATTCATTTTGTCGAATTCATCGATGAGACAGGTGCCTTTATCTGCAAGAATGAGGGCACCACCCTCAAGCATCTACTCACGAGTCACAGGATCTTTACGTACACTAGCAGTACTAGTGAGACCAACTGCAGAAGCACCCTGGCCTGTCATAAACACTGCACGGTGTGCAGTTTTCTTGATGTACTTGAGGAACTGCAATTTCACAGTACCTGGATTGCCAAGTAAAAGTACACTGATATCTCCATGGATACGATGCTAATTGATATCCTTTGGGACACTGCCGAAGAGAGAAAGTGCTATAGCTGTCTTGATGTCCTCATGCCCATAGATCAATGGTGCAATGGATTTGACAATGCACTTGCGGATGCATTCATTGTGGGCCAATGCACAGATCTCATGCTTGTCCTCCTCCATGAGTTGGAATGCTGCAAACAAATCTTCTTTCTTGTCAATGTGGTTAGCCTCAATGACTGTTGACAAAACTGAGAAGCCATTTTTGGAGTTTAGGGATGCGTCAAAATTGCTGTAATACACGCCGATGACCACCTATCATCATGGTTAGAAAAAGAAAGGTAAAGCAAATTTGATGGAAATATACATACCACCTCTTCACCAGGCTAGCTGAGTTGATCAGGTCCCAAAGGAGGATACCTTCTTGGTGCCTCAGAAGATGTCCAGTAGGCACAGATCCAGGTGATTCCTGCAGTGTTATTTTCTGGTAGTTGCGGTATATGGTCTATTTGCGGATCATCAGGGTAAATAAATTTGCTAAGAGCAGAGTTTACGTGCCTGCTCCTGATTGACTTTGAAGGGTCCTTTGCCTTCACAGGCTGGACAATAGCTGATGCTGACCTCTTTGCTTGCATCCTGGTAGAAGGGTCCAAGAACTGCTCCGCATTTTCTGCAGTCAAACTTGACATATTTAAGTTGCGGGAAAACTCTGCTTCGGCGCATGATGATGCCAGAGATGCACATGAGTTTGTTGAGATGTACGCGTTGAAGGTCACTCAGCAACAACGTGGAGAGCAGGTCCGTGATGTGTATGTGGATCTTGGAATGGATATGCTTGTAGTGCAGGTATGAGATGAGCACGACTGAAAGGGCAACCTTGTCGAATATGGTAAGCATAGCACTCGGACAGATAATGAGAAAAATAAGCAATAACAGCCATGGAGTCTGCAAGATGCGTGTATGAGACTTTGAGGGACTCAGCATTGTCTGGGGAGCAGTACATTAGTTTACAGTGATCAACATGTCTATCGAACACTCACTTTACAAATACATGGATAATGGACAGAGTTGCCTTGTTTGTTGGTATATGAGGTCAAGAACTGGCAGAAATGTTTTGCGATGGAGCACTGAATGCGGTCAATGGAAATCCATCCAGCGACAGAATTTGCTTTGATGTTATGCAGCTGCTCGAGTGGCATCTCAGCTTCAATTCCAGCAGCATCATTGATCTCGACGTGCTCATCGTATTGGCAACATGCATGCCATTTCATCCAGACAAGAGGCCACCATCCAGTTCTTCACTTCACTCTCATCACTCTGTAAGAAGTTTGGTGCACAAGTACGTGCTCCCTGATGACCCTGACAGTCATGACGGTCATGCAGTGCCAACGCTCTCTCTGCTGCTCAGCGTTGCACGACCATCATCTCACTGAATTCCTCCTCATTGTTAAGTCCCACCTCGTTGTAAGTGTCGAGAGCTGCATTTTCCACATAATCACTAAGTAAAGTAAGTTGAGCTACTTGAAGTGATAGTGCCTTTGATAGAAAAGCATGTACTCCTGCAGTGTCTCGCCAAAGAGATCCTCCATCGCCCTCCTCTTCTTTGTCCACTGCATAGTTGTCAACATCCTGCACCGTGTCATGGTCACTAGAAAACTCATCCGTATCCTGAAAGAGAGGAGGCAGAGATGAAGGAGGAAGCAATGAGCCTGACTGTTGTCATTGCATAGTTGCTGGATGTGGTGTTGCCGTGGACTGGGCAGGAGCATGTGAGGGCAACTGCTGGCGCTTCACACAATGTGGTGTATTTGCTGGTGAAGACTGAAAAGAGAAAGTTTGAGGTCATAGTAATAAGTGATTAAAGTGGCAGCCTGCTCACCATGGATGATGCTGAGGGATAAGAACATGAAAGATGGTGGAGAGGGATGCGACACACAAATTAGCTTGTTCAGTTGGCGCCTGAAACTGTTCCCCTTACATAAGCAAAGTGGCTACTCCAAATATCAGGTAAAGTCAAACCTGCATATAAGAACTGACCTCAGTGGACAGGTTCTCCGGTTCTTAACCACAGGTAGTTCTTGTGCACAGTATTGTGTAATACATAAAAAAAATTACTATTTTTGGTATAAGCATCAGAATTAAGGAATGTGACTACAAATATGTCTCTTGTTGATCTCCTTCTCAAGCACACACTTGAGCTTTGGGGAAAGCTTCTGAGGTTGACTGATTTCATCACAAGATTGGCTCTGAAATAGTACATGTTAGTGCATAGCAAGCCTTAGGAAGTGTGATTAGAGGCTCTAGCTCTGGCTCTGGGTGCTCTAATTCAGGAATATATCTACCATAAGCTTCCTTCCACAAGATTTTTCTTCATTTATTACTGTACAGATGGGTGACAAAAGTGACCGTGATTGCAGTTTTTACCTGTATTTTGATAGTTTCTCAGTCAATTTTTGTCCATTTTCCTTGAAACAAATTGAACACAATCTGGCATACATACCTGATGTCCCTGTGAAATATTATTGCAATCACAGATAAAATGAGTCAGTGGTGAGGGAAACAGAGGTGAGAGGGCATGTCTCATTTCAGTACCTTTTTAGGGCAAATTTTGGTGCTTTTCCTCTTCTGTAGCTAGAACAACAGAGAGATGAGCCCTGAAAATTTACATGGGTGTAATATAATATATTTTATACCTGATATGATTTTTTCAGATTTTTGGGGGCATTCTATGTGTGCTGGCATATAGTGTATTGAGGATGGGCATGCATATAGCCTGAAAACAGGCAGATTTTGAGAGATTTCAAATCCATGGCCAATAACTTGCCACAAACACCTTCAAAAAATCTGAAAAAATCATATCAGTATAAAATATATTATATTACATCCATGTAAATTTTCAGGGCTCATCTCTCTGTTGTTCTAGCTACAGAAGAGGAAAAGCACCAAAATTTGCCCTAAAAAGGTACTGAAATGAGACATGCCCTCTCACCTCTGTTTCCCTCACCACTGACTCATTTTATCTGTGATTGCAATAATATTTCACAGGGACATCATGTATGTATGCCAGATTGTGTTCAATTTGTTTCAAGGAAAATGGACAAAAATTGACTGAGAAACTATCAAAATACAGGTAAAAACCGCAATCATGGTCACTTTTGTTAGGGAGCTGTATTTAGGCTATACAAGCTGCTTAGCAAGATATGAATCATCACAATTCTATACACATGGGGATATACATGGTCAGCTGACCACCTCTGTATAAGAATTTTTGCCTTAAATTTCCATGAGAGGGTCAGTTCTTAATTCTTATAGCAATAGTTCTTTTAGGACCCTGAATTCCCTGCCTACCATGGTGGTGGACCCAGAATTTAGTTCTTGAGTACAGGTAGTTCTTATACACTGGGATTCTTATACACAGGTTCAACTGTAAAGCCCTTTTGTAACTGCTTCAGAGCTGAGTTTGCAATGTGAAGCACTCCATTTTTCGTTTGAGTAAATCTTGGAAGTGTGTGTCGTGTCAATAATATGTCAACTTCTTGAATCCCTTCACATGTTGACTGTCCATGGTCGTGTTATTCCACTATATATTTAAAATATCAGAAAAGCTCAGAAAGAGAAGTGGAAGAACAAGAAGTAAGAGAACTAGAATAAGTCAGGCTTGCTTCATCACACAACCACAAAACCCAAGCACATAATTGTTAAAGAAGTAGAACTCGTCATTCCCACAAAACTCCGGAAGACCCTGCTCATTCCTCCATGGGTTCCTGTGTGGCTCGAAGACGACCAGCCCACCGCATTTGCCTACAAAGGCTCTATCGGTCTCTGCATCCTTCTACGTGAATGCAGATACTAGTGTTGGGATGCCCATCTCTAGCAGCAGAGCGACCATCAGTGCCCAATGCCTTTCATTTCCAGGATTTTCTGTCATACAGGCATTGAAGCAGATGACAAGGTCCGGCATTATCCATTGTGTGCCTGGGCTATTAACACAATGTTGCTCCTGCACCCATTCATGGTAGATATAAGGGTGCACTGCCTGAGTATGAATAACTCCACTTGATTTACAGTCAGTGCAGCTTTCAGCCATATCGTCGAAGTTCAGCGGTACCTGCACATAAAGTGATGGGAAATCTGCAAGATCAGGTCCAACAAAGTGCAAAATGAGGTGGGTACATGATGGGAGCATATGTTGAAGTTCCTCGAAGATGATCGCCTGCTTTGCCACAAGTTCGTTTGCAAGCAGTCCAACAATATGGATCTCGAGATGCGAACACGAGTGAAGCAGACCATGGTTAATAGAGAGTGTGCTGGGTCCCGGGAACTTCTCAAGCAGAGCATGGCAATTGGTGTCCTCAAAAAGCTGAATTCTGTAGAGTACGGTCATGGGGAACAAAAGAGGAGTGGAAGCAAGTCGCATATTGATCAAATTGATTGGATGGTTTGGCCATTGCGTTTCTGGGAGCGAGAGCCATCCAATCCAAGTGGTCTCAAGTGAACCCATGGGAAGAGGCAAATACTTAGATAGATGATGGTCTGGAAACCAGATAGGCTTAGCCAAGTACTGACAAAGCCGGGACTCTTCCTCATCTTCTATGACCACCAAGCAATGCATCTGGCAACATGAAAGTCGCAAACCAGGCTCGTGCGGTTTGGCATGATGCATCTTCCGGAGTATTTTCCTGTGCATTTCTGAACAAGTGTAAATGGAAAAGCAGTCCTGACAGCAGGTGAGCAGTCACCCCTGTCACCCAGGGTCTTGCTGGAGATCGTAGTCTGTCTGGAAGCATATGGCATAGCAAGGCTCAAAAATGATGAGCTGTTGTTGCACTCTGCTTAGTGAACCTCCAAGCAGAGCTTGGAATTCTTCTATTGTCCATTTGGTCCTCTTCTCTACAAATGCCTTGAGTATCATGCGGCCCTGTTCTTCTGTCATTGAAACGATGGGCTCTTTTGCTCCAAGAGCCATCCACGTGTGACAGAATCTAGCAATAGGATTGATGCCATTCGCAAGACTCAAAAATGTAGCAGATGTACTGCTTATGCTCAGGGTAGTCAGTCTTCTGGCAGTGTTCATCACAGTAGCTACAAGACCATCAGTATGAGTCAAAGGATAATCCATAAAAGCTCCAAGCATGCCTAACTCTCTTGCACTGCAAGCCTTGCAGGAGAGACGTTGAAGTCTCGCCACATTTTATGCAAGCCAGACTGCAACACTCACTTCAGCTCGGTACTCTAAACAACATAAGAACAGTACATACCCATGAAATGCACTTCTTGGAATCTGATGTGTGCAGCACATTTAGACCAGTGATGTCAGATGTCACTGAGTTTATTGTCTTTGAGTTGAAATGGTATTGGCCTACTGCCAGCCGCACTGCCTCATAGGCAAGGCATCACATTCCAGACTAGGCTAGCGGACAAGGCACTTGATTCAATTGGGGAGCACTGAGAACATGATAAAGCAAGGAATAAAGTTCAAATGACTGCTGCATGCATCTGCACATATTCCAGGACATTAGCAGCAGGATAGCTTCAAGTCGCAGTCGGACTCAGGCTCGGCCCCTGAAATTCAAGCTGATGTGACTTGATGCGTGACATCACGTTTGTTTTATGCCAATCGGCTCTCTGGCTCTGAGGGCTTTTGATCATATTTGTTTTGCTTTATCGACCAATCAATCTGATACAGCTTCATTCAACTCTTTTCAGAGAGAAGGAAAATGACCTTCAATGTTGCGGCGGAAAGCTCATTTTACTTGTTGCGTCGAGGAAAGGTAGGTTCTGCGATTACTGACACTATACATGTACTTATATTTTACTCGATTATTAGATGATTGACCTTTCCAATTTTGATGCTTTGTATTCCCTACTGCACATATAGAGCATTTCTTAGCATTGTCGCCAAGAGTATGCACATTTACTGTACATGGGGGTTATTCCTTTCAACGAGACTGGAAATGCGCAGGGTGAGAGGAGACTCATAATCACTTCAGAGTCGATAAGAAGGATGAAGAGGGTGTGTTTGTCTTCAAGGGTTTCATTGAGCCTCGACGATGTCTTGTGCATTGTTGTCCAAGCAACCGCCTGTCTCAAGCCCAATATGTATCAATTGAGACTCAAGTGAAGAGTGCACATGGAGTTATGTCTTTGACTATGTCATCACAAATGACTTCTATGTGAGTTTGCCTCTGGAATGGTCAGCGCCATCTGGGACAAGATGGCCAAGCAAACTTGCTTTTCATGCCAGTTGGGATCTACTTCTCCTGAACTGGCCTGACCTGATGTAGAGCCGTGCCAGTTGTCCCATCACTGCCGATCGCTCTAGAAGCACTCGAGAACTGGTTCCGATGCATACCAATCAGTACCGGACTGAATCCGATTGGTCCGGTTTCGAATCAGAACCCCACGATCGCATCAGCAACACATTCCAAGACCTCTGAATGCATGATGGAATGTACTGGAGATCTTATCTGAACGATTTGGGATGCGGTCACATGGAGCATACAGCCAAGATGCGTACCGGACTGCTGTCCGATGACGGGGACCACGTACCGATTGGACGATCTGAGTTCTGGTGGAGCACCGGTATGGTTGGACGCGATGTGGACATTTTTCTTCATTATGATTTATGTTTTTTCCTATGTTCTTCTGATTTCTATGCACTCTATGCGCGCCTCTAGGACCTATGACTTTTCCTTTCGACGTCTCTATGTTTCAACTGATATGCACATTATGCCCGTATGGAAATTATTAACTGTAGATAGATCTTTGGACTTAGTATAAATATGCACCCCATGTTGTAGGTAGAGGACAAGTCAGTTCTACTGCAGAGTCTCCCTCAGATAGGGTAACTTGAGTGCGATCCATCTTAGTTCTCGTAAAACCCGTAGTCATTCTGTCCTTGTCTTAGCATCTCGCCTCTCGAAACCGTCTCTTGTCTCTTACTCCATGACTCGAACCTCGTCGCTCGTCGTGATCACATTGTACCAGTGTTGATTACCTGTGCATACTGACTCCGTACCGGGCAAGTACTGAGCCGACAGGAGTACCCGACATTAGCACTCAATATCGACACGTACCGGTGCATACTGATGTGTACCAGTACGTCGAGTGATCTCACCACAGTCAACCCCAAACCTCCCAGAGCAATGCGATCACGTCCCCAAAAGGACTGCTGATCCCAGACACCCCTAAGTCGGGATCTACAAGTGGAGCCCACCGCGAGGGGGGTTAAACATGTCGCGATCCTCACGTCCTCCGCATTCGTCGCGTGGGACATCTCAGCAGACTATTGAACCCCCTCATCCATATAGAACCACTAATGCTTGGCAGCGTAGACGCCATATCAAAGAGCATACTATGGATTCGGATTCTGAGTCCGTAGAGCATTACCTTGATTTGGACTTAGAACAACTTAACACGTCATTCAACTCCAGAGCGCAGTCTCCCTTCTCATTAATCAGCTTGTCCGCAGTTCCATCGACAGTCCCTTCAGCCCCGTCGACTAGCTCATCACCACTAACCAAGCTCGAGAGTGACAACCCAGATGATACCACTCAGCTTGTCTTACCGGATCCTAGTTCGTCCGTACCGGGACAGACGTCTTCGCCCGTCAGTATGTCGCCAGTTCTGTCAAACCCAGTTAACACACAGGCTACACGGCCCCAGACATCGACCGTAGTAGCGCCAGTGCAGCCAGTACCTCCAGTTAGAATCATGTCAAATCGTCCTCCACATCGTGGAGCTAGAGATGCTCCCTTCTTTGATGGACATAACCCGTTAGACCTTCCTTGGTACTTCGAGGATATCGAATATATTGTGACCAACTGCAACTTAGATGATGCAGTGAAGATCCGGTACGCGAAGTATTACACTTTGAGTTCCATAGCTGAGCTGTGGGATACCGCCGATGGTGTCGGTACAGGAGCAAATGATTGGACGAAAGCGAAGGAGGCGATTATAGCGTTTTACCCGGCTTTGGCGCCCAGTGTGCGCTTCACCCGGGAAGACCTCGATAGGCTCGTCGAGGGTTGGAAGAGTAAAGGAATACAGTCGAGGGAGGATTTCGGAGAATACAAGAGAGAGTTCATGGTGAGGTCGAAGTATTTGGAGTGTAATTCAATCATTTCAGCAGAGGAAGTGGCACGCGCGTTCGTCTGAGCCTTTACGGGCAAATTGAAGGATAGGTTGCAGCAACACCTAGAGATGAAGGAGCCTGACCCGTCCCCGGGCAAACCTTATATGATCAATTTGGTGGTAAAGCACATGGACTACATCTTGGCCGGTACGGTTTTTGACGACGTACCAACGACTCAAGCGCCCGACCCGACAAATCAGTCAAAGGTAAAGTCGGAGGAAGTAGATATCGGTACGGTGTGGGAAGCGGTCAAGAACATTCAGGTTCAGGTGCAGTCACTCAGGCGAAGACCGCCACCAGCAACAACATCCCAGAGGAGTCCTGGGTGTGCGTTCTGTGGTGACACGAGCCACTACATTAGGTTGTGCCTGAAGGTGCTGGAGTATATCCACGCAGGGAAGTGTGTGAGGGATGCGAACGGAAAGGTGATGCTACCAAATGGAGGGTTCGTACCAAGCACGGCAGTGGGTAATAATTTGATGGAGAAGATAGATTCGCTGCGTCAGGAGACCAGTACGGCCTCGGTTAACCTCATAGAGGTGGCGACATCGACAACAACGGGTACCAAAGTGTTGGAAGGCCCAGCAATGATGGCCGAGATTGCGGAAGAAGTATCAGATGAAGAGTTGGAGGTGGCGCAGTACGAAACATTGTTGAACGAAGCAAAGAAGTGAGTGTTGGCAGTGAAGAAAGCCAAGTTCGATGGAGTCGAGATACTGGTACGACCGAAACCCGGTCCAGCAAATGTACTGACGACCTCAAATGCAAAATTGAGCGTACCAAAGCCAGTGGGTAACCCGAACGTTCCCCAGGAGAGCAGATCGACAATGAATTCGGGTGGAAACCAGCCACAGTTCTGGTACGTCGCTCCAATCGAGGATCTGGTGATGGTTCAGAAGGTATTGTCGAGGACGTTAGACTCGGCGGTAATGGTGACACAGCAGGAGCTCCTCGCTCTGTCTTCAGATATGAGGCGGCAGATGAAGGAGCTGACAACAGCAAAGCAGTACACAGTCGGTAACGTCAACCTCATCGAGTCGGACCAGGAAGGGAGCGAAGTCGCGGAGTACCGAGCGGTACCAGAGTCATTGGCTCCGGTTTTCTTGGAGTCCGGACCGGCAGCACATGACGTGCTTCCCATCCACGTAATTAAGGTATTGATCGAGGACACCATTGAAGCAGAAGCCATACTCGATCAAGGGGCGGTGGTATGCATCATTCGGGAAGACGTGTGGGAGAAGTTAGGAATTCATTTGGATCCGGATCACGCGATGACGCTCGAAGCCGTGGATGCAGGGAAGTCATCGACTTTGGGAAGGATTCGAGGTGCCAGATTCAGGGTAGCGGGTGTGGATTTGAAGTTGCAGGTTCAGGTGGTTTCGGTGGCACCATTTGAAGTATTGTTGGGGTGACCGTTTTTCGCTCTTACCGAATGCGAAATGAAGGATTTCTTGTCAGGCAATCAGCATATAACCATCACGGTGTGGAGATCCCAATGCCGCTGGCCTCGGAATTGGCTCTATTAGTGTTTGGCAGGATTAACTCGACGCATACAGCTTGGTTCTGCACCAGTGAGCCACCAAAGTCTGTTTTCGGTCAGGTCTGGTATTGTTCTGAGCCTCCCAAAGCTTAATTACTCATGTGCCTGAGTTCCGGCTCCGAGTTCTG
Source organism: Porodaedalea pini (assembly GCA_002794775.1). Classification (NCBI taxonomy): domain Eukaryota; kingdom Fungi; phylum Basidiomycota; class Agaricomycetes; order Hymenochaetales; family Hymenochaetaceae; genus Porodaedalea; species Porodaedalea pini. The sequence continues at coordinate 25,805 of NBAY01000134.1, read as the reverse complement.
GCTATTTGGTGTTGTTTGGCTAGAGCCTCCGGTCTGTCTTTGTGTCCTTTGTACGCCGCTCAGAGGCTCAACCCTCTGTTGGTTATTTAAACACTCATGTAAATGTCTCAAAAATACAAGTTTAGTTCCCCTGAGTCAGTCCCAGTCTTTAGTTCTCATCTCCGTCGCCGTTCAGTGTCGTTCCGTCCGTTCCGTCTCGAGTCCCGTTTTCGGCCAAATCTTGCTTTCGCTATATCGCCCTCAGTTCTTATCCGTTTCCCGAGCTCTCTTCAGATTCTTAATCTCGTCGAAAATCGCTTTCGAACACTGTCTTTTCTTGCACGATTCCGAGCCCGCGTCGTAGAGCTACAAAAATAGCTTTTGGTTCCGGGAGTTCCGTGCGTTCCGCCAGCCGCAACCAGAGCAACTGCTATATCTCCGTCAATTCTGCATCGCGTCTCGAGGTCTTTTCAGATTCAGAATCGTCTCGACGAATAGTATCGATTCCTGTCTTCACTGGCGAGTTTCCGAGCCCGGGTTGTCAAGATCGTAGTTGCTCTTTGTTCTCCGACCGCATTTAGGCATGTTTTGCCGGTCGTCCTTTGTACTCGCGTCCTCGAGTCGACACCTAGCCCCGAGTATTCTATTACACTTCCCCACACTTCCTGACACTATCCCCTCCATCAGACACATTAGAGTGAACCCCCAGTGGCCGAACTCAACCAGGTCCGAGTCTGCCTGTAGACCCGTACAGTCACCTTTCAATGGACCCCCGAGATTGGAATCGTAGGAGCAAGGTGTCGACTGGTATCCAGGCATTCTGGCACGCTCCGGAATCGGGTTTTCACAAGTCGAGGAACTGACACATTGGTGCCGGCGAGACGAGTGGAAACCGACGGTATGCAAGACGTGCCGCGGAGTCAATCCACCAGTACACATACCAAACTCGTGTACAGATGTTTTATCTTTGCATTTTAATGACCCCGATTATTTATCTCGTCGTCCAACCCCTTCTCAGACCAAAATTAATTCTCAATTCATTCAACCCGTTTACAGTTTTCAACAATTGTCCTCTAATGTTTTAAATCAATCCGATTCGACTATTTCCTGTTACATTTCCCTGAGTTTTACCTTGAATACCCCAGCTCCGTTTATTTATTCGCAGAGATTGAAATTTCTTTTATCTCCTTGTACCGTTGCTTTGGATGCTTCTTTGGACACTTTTGGTTCAGTGGTGTTGGATTCGGGGGAGGATGAAGGAAGTGTTTTGGCATACAAGTGGGTGGTGCAGAAGGTCCATCCCATTCCGGGAGTATTACCAGAGGAGTTTCATATAGTTTGAAGGCGACATCCCGACCCATTGGCAGACATGCCAAAGTTGCCGACAAAACCGGTACTGTTCGTACCAATGGGAAAGTTTACACAGGAAAGGCTGGATGCGATGGATTTGGATCCTGGTGGATTTCTGTGGGACGAAGAGAAGAAGTTGGTGGTGAATCTGATCATGTTGCAGGAAGGAGCATTTGCGTGGTTGGAGATGGAGAGAGGAACCTTGGATCCGACGTATTTCAATCCAGTACACATACTGACGGTGGCGCACATACCGTGGGTGCGGAAGAACATACCAATCCCCCCTGGGATACTCAAAAAGACGCTAAACATACTCAGGGAGAAGATCGCCGCCAGAGTTATCAAACCATTGAACTCGTTGTACCGCTTGAGGTGGTTTTGTGTGGTGAAGAAAGACGGGGTGTCCTTACGGTTCGTTATCGACTTGCAGGATTTCTCTGGAGTGACCATTCGAGATTCAGCCATACCGCCGGACATCGAGACGCTAGTAGACGCGTGCAGCAGGCACACGTGTTACACGGTACTTGATCTCGCTGTTGCTTTCGACCAGCGGATGCTTGACGAACGGTCCCAAGACTTAACGACATTCCAGACCCTGCTCGGTACATTTTGACTGAAGGTGTTACTGATGGGATACACGAATTTGCTGCAGATTCTCCATGGAGACATCACATTTATTCTCAGCGACGAAATTCCTAAGGTGGCACAGCCGTTCACGGACAATGTGATTACGCAAGGAGGGTTTACACAGTACGAGCATACTGACGGAGGGTTTGAAACGATTCCCGAGAACCTGGGCATCCGCCGGTTCATCTACAAACACTTGTGCGATGTAAACTGAGTGCTGCAGAGGATGAGGAAAGTGGGTGGTACGTTTTCCGGGAAGAAATTCCAGGCGTGTACCGATTCGGTGATATTTTTGGGGAATAAACTCACGTACCGAGGACATGAACCGGACGATTCGAAGGTTCAGAAGGTGCGGGATTGGCCCCCATGTCAAACGGTGACCAAGGTGAAGGGATTTCTCGGTACGGTTGGTGTGTTGAGAGTGTTTATTAAGGATTTCATGAAGAAAGCTCGACCATTGACCTGACTTATGTGTAAAAACAACATATTCGATTGGGGACTGGAAGAGCAGGATTTGATGGACACGTTGAAGGACGCCGTTATCGACTGCCTGGCACTGTGCGTGATCGACTACGGGTCAGACAGAGCGGTTATCTTAGTGGTGGATTCGTTGATCATAGGAGTAGGGTGGACATTAGGCCAGGATCACCCAGACTGTAGGAGAAGGATTAATTGGTTCAGGTCAATCAACTGGAACCCGGTACAGGCGATGTACTCCCAGCCAAAGATCGAGTTATTCGGGTTGTTTAGGGCATTGAGGGCGGTGAGGTTGTTTATTTATGGAGTTAAGCTCCTGGTGGTCAAGATGGACGCAGCGTACGTCAAAGGGATGATTAACAATCCAGATCTACAGCCGAATGCGACGATAAACCGGTGGATCGCAGGAATTCTCCTTTTCGACTTCGAGCTTTGCCATGTACCAGCCGTGGAATTCATGTGTACCGACGGACTGTCGAGGTGGCGAGCCACGCCAGAGGACCCACAAGAGGAAGACGACTATGAAGAGTGGATCGATGCGGCATATGCGTTTTTGTATGGAGCGGTGTTGAGTACCGACGTCGAAGAAGGGTCCAGTACAGCCACAGATCCTCAGGGGCAGCAGTTCCCAGCCTCGGATTCGGTGAAGTCGTGAGATAAGCGATTAGAGCTGGTTCGGTACCTCCTCAAACATGGAAGGAAGCCCTTGGAGATCGACAAGAAGCACTTTCCCCCGTTCATCCGGTACGCCTCCGGATTCTTTGTGTGAGTGGGACGACTTTGGTGAAAGACCCGACGAGAGCATCCCCAGTTGGTCATTGAGCCAGAACACTGGTGGTCGCTTGTTCAGCAGGCTCACGATGATCTCGGACACAAGGGGGTGTACTCAGTACGTGCTCGATTGCTGGATCAGTTCTGGTGGCCGTTGATTTTGGAAGACGTCAAATACTTCGTGTGTACGTGTCATATCTGTCAGGTGTGCCAGACTACGAAAGTGTCGATACCGCCATCGGTACCAGACGTACCGACGTTGTTTGCCCAGATCCACATCAACACGAAGCACATGCCCGCTTCAGGAGGTTTTCACTACATTGTACATGCGCGGTGCTCCTTGTCCAGTTACCCGGAGTTCCGACTGTTATGAAAGCAGACTGGTCACACGATCAGGCAGTTCATTTTTCAGGAATTACTGTGTCGGTACGGCACGTGTCCCAAACTCGTTACTGACAACGGTACTCTGTTTATCACTGCGCTTGATTGGTTGTGGGATCGGTACCACATTTCGCACATCAAGATCTCAGCGTATAATTCTCAGGCCAATGGGATCGTTGAATGATGGCATTATGACATCCAGGAAGCCTTGATCAAGGCAGCTGATGGGAACACTTCCAAGTGGCATGAGCATGCTTACTCAGTATTCTGGGCTGAGCGCATCACAATCCAGAAATTGACCGGTATGTCACCATACTACATGGTTCATGGAGTCAAGCCGGTACTTCTGTTTGATCTTGCCGAGGCCACTTATCTTACTCCACTGTTGGGTTCCCCGATGCGTACTGAGGAACTGATAGTGACCTGGGCATGCCAGTTACAGAAGTGTCCAGCGGACCTCGATAGGATTGCACAGTTGGTTCGAGATGCTCGACACGAGTATGCTTGACAGTTTGCTGAAGTCCATAAGCACGTCATCAAGGACTATGATTTCCAGCCCAGTCAACTTGTACTTGTATGGAACACCCAGATCGAAAAGGAGTTGGACCGAAAGACGAAGGCCTGGTACTTAGGACCGTATGTCATCATCTGTAGGGCACGTTCCGGAGTGTATATCATCTCGGAACTTGATGGATCGGTTTCCCAGATTTGGGTTGCAGCTTTTCATCTCATTCCTTATTTTCCCTGATCTGACATTTCTGTTCCCCTTGACGAAGTCCTTCGACAGGATGATGATGAACATAGCATGATGAAGGAAGATCAGGTAGAAGAAGATGGCTCCGAATCGGACTCTGATACCTAGTCACGAATTCTGATTATGTTCGCCATCCAAGGTACCAGTACGTGTACTGACATGTACCAATGCCTCTTTATTTTATTATCTTTTAATCAATTATGATCCATTTATGTTTTGACCATGGAACCATTTTAAATTCTTTCATACGGAACGCTCTCTCGATTATCGAAACATTAACTATATGGCATAGCTTCGATTTTCCCTTCCGGTACATTAGTAAAATCACAAACGGACACTTAAGGACAATCTTTCTTTTTCTTTTTCTATTTGTTCTTTCATTTTATCACACCGAAAACTTAATGAAAACAAGAAAAATCCATATTCAAAAATATATACAAATAAATTACTACACTTTGTATTATTTTTCTTTTTTTTTCTTTTTCTTTTTTCATCCGCAGGACCAAGTCATACCAACACGTACTGACTAGTCCTCATCCTCCCTAGTGCCCCACTTCCCCTTCTCGAGTGCCACAAGGCGTGCACAGATCGAGGCCACTTCGGCCGCCTGACAAGTCGCCTCCGCAGTGAGACGACACGAGCTACGCTCGAGCTCGCGGACAAGCTCCACGAGGATGTGGTCGAACTCGTCCTCAGAGTCATGCTCCGAGACGAGCTCGCACGGGTCCTCGTAGGCACCAGCGAACCTGCTTGGCCCAGCGATGGGCGGCGAGGCAATGCGCCCCCTCTGTTGTTGCTTCTGCTGCCACGGTACGCGTGCGGCAGCAGGCCTCAGTATGCGAGTGTTAGGACCCCAAGTGCGCATTCTCCATGTCCCCTTCCCTTTTAATTGTCTTCATCATCTCCGATGTCCCCTCCCTCCCTCTCCCCACCGGACTCCATCCATTGTCACTCCTTTCACTGACGTCACCCCTTTGTTGATCGCGTGACCCTTGCATGTGATCACGGGTGACGTCGTCCGCTTGTTAGTAAAGAACATTCCACAATGTTCCATCACATTCCATTTCCCAGGAACATCATCCTCTTTATAGTAGTTGGATCTCACAGGCACTGAGTATATAGGTAGCCCATTCACCTGTATTATCCCTTACCTCAGCATTCTTGGAATCCACTGCTGCTTGCTCTTGACAATGTCGTCTGCGACACTTGCATGTTTGACTCCTCCCCTCTTCACTCTTATGTCTGTGGGCGTGGCAGTCGCCTGAACAGCGCCTGCTATCGTTCTCCCACATCGCTTGACCTCTGCCCATGTCGTATGCGGGTATGATGGTTAAGTGATTGTTGAGTACGTGGTCGTACTCTAACAGTGAGGCGGTGGGGACGGTGTGTCCACCACGATCAGAGAGGCCGGCACAGGTGGTGCAGATGACGCGGACGGCTGCTGCTGCTGCTGCTGCTGCTGTGGTGCCTTGGGCACGGTGCGTGGTACGCCTTCGTTGTGGGCAGCGTGTTTCCGCTTTCCACCTGACTTTCCACCCCAGACCTCCTTCACACATCCCTGGGTCACCAGCGAGCATCCCGTCTGCCAGACAACCATGCAGAGGAAGCAAGCCCTACCGGGCTGCCCCTTGCACACTCTCCCCCGACGCGCGCAGTTTGCGCATGTCTCCTCGAGAGGGACCGGCAGCGGCCCTGCCCAGCATAGGCGACCAGTTGCCGGGTTAACCAGTTCGACCCCGTCGAACATGGTGACTGCGGGACCTGATGTACCGTCAGTACGTCCCTCGTCTGTGTGGTGGTATGACGGGCCACCACTCTCAGCCTCCATCAGAACCGGATCGGGCTCCGCAGGGGCAAAACGCTCCCCCTCTTCTTCGACCTGCGGCTCCTGGTGTTGCTTCATGCGAGGGCCCCCACGACCTCACTCACGCACTCGACGTGTTCCTCCTCCACTCTCCCGATGGCCGCGCTCATGCACCCGTCACGTCGCTTCCACCTTCTTGTGAGCCTCCTCCTGAGCGGCTAACATGGCAGTGAGACCAGCCTCATCTCGTGCCCGCTGCTCGGCTTTGTGCTCCGCGGCTGCCTCCATCTCGAAGAATAGACCCCCAGGCGCATTTGCTGGGGGCAGTGTAGCGCTCGATTCACGCTTAGGCATCAGCCGTCCCAGCATACCACCCGCTTTATTTATTATTATATACAGATACAAACCCCATAAACACAGTCAAGCACCTCGATTCATCACTGACTATCTTACACTTCGCATTTCACATGCTCGAATGGACACACTCGGCCATTTGAGCGTCAATATACCTTCGAATCTTTCATATGATGCAGTAGTAACCTCATAAATACGTTCAAATACTTTCATACACCCATTCAAACACTCATACCACTTCCTAGTCACACTCGAATGCTTCGTTTCCTTTATATTCATTCCATATCCCACTATATGTGTGCTTGAGCACTCTTTCCACTTCATATCCACTCGTTCGAATGCTTATAGCGCAGCCGCATTACGCGGTTGGGCTCAGGGAACGCATTGGGTTCCACCATGGGTTGCTCGAACGGTTCCCGGGCCGTCAACGTTGAATGTATCATGCTCGAACGACTGGATTCCGTCGTTCTCCACGTTCTCCATGGGGCTCGAGCGTTAATTATCATCGTCTATCACTTCCAGGGTGTGCATTCGTCGCCATCACGCCCCAGGAACATTTGAGGACGTTTGAATGGAGTTGTTGGAAGCACACATGATAAATTTCTCGGGTTTCATTGGTCTTTTTATTGATGTCGAACCATTATTCCCCTTCGAGTTTGTGATTCATCATGTTCTCGAGTCATTCCATCCCTAACATACAACTATTCTGACTTGAATATGCACTGCACGCACTCCCCTACCTCCATATGTACGTTCGACGTCGGTACCGAGCTCATTTCGCCTAGAGTATAAATAGTGCACACCTTTTGTACTCATTCTGGAGAGGGAATACACCCCCAGTTCGCCGCACAGTACACTTTTCGAGTCTCAGAAGTCATTCCCGTCTTCAGTTCATCTCTGCTCTGCCTTAGCGAGCTTCGCCAACTGCTCGAATAGTGCGTTCAGTTCACCACATATGCTCAAAACCGATATTCCAAAACTCCGAGTGCCCGACAAACCCAACAGGGAATTATACCTCCATACTTCCATCGCCCCACACGTTCGCCGCCTGCTAAGAAGTCGCTCGATCGCAACGGGATACGCTCAAACGCCTTCAAGCACCTCTTCGAGCGCGTTCGAACGCTCGACGAACACCATCCAGGGGTTCGAACCGTCCGAAACAGACTGACACGGCCCCGCACTTTCCTCAACTTCAGACTTCAATCACTATAGTTATAGGGTCTGCGTCGAGAGCTCGATTCTGTCAAGATGAGTGCTTTGGCAAAGTTTCTGAACCAGAAGAGTGATTGTCTCGAGCGTTTGGTCACTCCATTTCTATTTGGTCGTCCCTCCTCGACTATCGAGTCACCGCAGTCTCCCTTGGGAAGAATATAGATTCGCCCTCGAATCGACCGTACGGTCTACAAAAGAGTCTGCATCGTGATAGCGGGACACTCGTCGCCGCGCTCGGCGCAGATTGTTGCTGCTGCTGTTGCCACAGCGGCTCTTCGTGTTGTCTGGTACATGTTGCGTCCTCGTCGTCAGACGCGATTTTGACGGTGGTACGCCATCGCCACTTGTCGGCACCCGTCTGCTGTTGCTGTTGTGCCGACGGGGCGTCACCGGTACGCGGTACGCCGGACTCCTCCTCACGCATTGCGCTCGCCTCAACTTTGCACGGAACCGCCTGCTGTTGCTGTTGCGCAGACGTGGTACCGTCGGTATGCAGGATGGCGTGCTCCTCCTCGATCTCACGCTCCTCGACTTTGGGCAGACCAGGCATTTCAAGATGTTCGACAAATGCCTCGACTGCCAGTACAGCCGACGGGACCCTGACAAAGCGCGGTAGCACCTTGCACTCCACGGGGTAGGCAAACTTATACCCATACCCGTCGGGTACGAGTACCCACTTGAGCTCTCTGCCAATGTACGGTACATCGTCTGGCCAGTCCGCGACCGGTATGACGACTCCCTCACCCCGGTACTTAGTGAGGTTGACCGTCTGGTGGGCAGCAAAATACCGACCATAGAGCCGGTTGGTGGTGGGCTTGTCGAGCCCATCCAGCGCCCACCGCATCTCCTTCCAGACCCGCGTGACCAGGAGGTACATCCGCAGATTGGACGCGATCGGGTGGCGCTTCGCCAGCACCACAGAGTCCCAGTAGAGCTGGTAGTAGCTCTCCAGGGTGCACTATTTCGAGTCAGTCAGCTCAGTACGTGTGCTTGATCGAGTTTTGAGGACTCACCTTTGTGCCACATGCCCACTCGGCCCACTTCCACTGTTCCCCAACCTCGTGACCCCGACTCCCCACCAGTAATGTCTCCCACCATTTCACATACCGCCCGAGGCGGCGTCGCACGTACCAGTCGATGTCAACCAGCCATTCCTCGATCTCACAGGCGTCCTGCATGATCTTCTTGCACTCAACAGCATCGACGTTGTTGACGTACCCCAGTACACGGGGTGCCTTGCGTGCCAGCTGAGGCGGCGCCGTGTTGTGGTTGTTGCTGCTGCTGCTGTCGTGGTGCGGAGATGACATGGTTGGAAGAAGCAGGAGAAAAACCCATTGGTACGACCACTTTTCCAACGCCTTCTCGTGTGTCCCGACATGCATGATCAGCGTGATCTTCTCGCGCGTATCAGAAGAAGAGAAGGCATGACTGGGGACAGTCACGATTTAAATGCCCCAGGAGATGTAGAGCCGTGCCAGTCGTCCCATCACCACCGATCGCTCCAGGAGCACTCGAGAACTGGTTCCGACGTGTACCGATCAGTACCAGACTGAATCCGATCGGTCCAGTTTCGAATCAGAACCCCGCAATCGCATCAGCAACACGTTCCGAGACCTCCAAATGCATGATGGAACGTACTGGAGATCTTATCTGAACGATTTGGGATGCGGTCACATGGAGCATACAGCCTGTTAGGCGGAAGTCTGGGTGGGACTCAGACTAGGCAACCTCAACGTGCAGCACCTGACGGTGATGCAAACGTTGTCTGGGACAGGCTGTATCTTGAACACGAAGTTCGGGTAGCGGGTTTACTCAGACTGGACGACATGGAGGTAAGAGGATTAATACAAATCTAACTAATACAAGGGGGGGGCGGGTCTCACCTGGACGACGTGGAGGTAAGAGGAAAAGCAGAACAGGGGGCTTCTGCGATTCCACCTTCCTCTATATAGTGTCGTCCACGGGACTGCATTATCTAAGTACTGTATAGTTTACATAACTAGGAATGGAGCAAATGAAGGTTGGGTCTTACTAAGTGAGTGTGGGAAGTGATTGAAAAGACGATTAAATATAATGAAAAGGAGCGGTAAAAAGAAAAGAAATGATAAAAGGAAAATAAAAGACAGGGTGAAAGTTCAAGTCCTAACATTACCCCCCCTTCAAGGCTGGGCATCCCGACCAGCCATGATCGTGGTCAACTGGTTCGGTGTCAACGAAGTATGGGCAAAGTCGTTGGCGAGGAATGTTGAGCTTTCGAGGGGCGCCGGGGTGTTTTTGATAGAATTCAGCGATCGCCTCCTTTGCATTCTCGCCAAAGTCCATCTCGGGCTGCCAAGTCAGTTCGTTGTAGCCAACCCACTTGACAAGGTATTGAAGCTTCCCTCGGTGCAGACGCGAGTCTAGGACTTCCTCAATCTCGTACTCCTCCTCATTGTCAATGATGTCAGGCAGCGGCAGTGCCGGTTGTTTCTGGCTCTCGAAGGATGGTTCAATGGCAGGTTTTAGCAGGGCCTCATTGAAGACCGGGTGGACCTTCTTCCAGCGCTTGGGGAGCTTGAGTTTGTACGCGCTAGCTCCCACCTTGTCAACAATTTCGAAGGGACCATACCATTTGTCAGCAAGTTTCTTCGTTGGCAAGTCCGTGCTGATGTTACGCCTGTCAAGGAAAACCTTGTCTCCAGCCATGTACTCCACCGTAGTCCCTGCCGTCCAGTTGTGGTAGCGCTTCATGTCGTCTGCCACCTTGACCAAGTTGTCCTTCGCAGCGCAATGAGTCTCCTTGATGTGCTTCATGAATTCTTCTGCCGACATGTTGGTAGACAAGGTTCGTGTTGTGTCAAAGCTTAAGGGGTGATGTCCTGTGTTCGCATAGAAGGGGGACATTTTTGTCGCCGAGTGTTCGCGGTTGTTGTATGTGAACTCCGCGAGGGGGAGCCAGTCCTTCCAGTCCGATTGACAATGGTTGACGAAGAGTTGAAGATACTGTTCGAGCTCTTGGTTAACGCGTTCCGTTTGACCATCCGTCTGTGGGTGATACGCCGTTGACGGGTTGCCTTCGATGTGCAGGAGTTTGTACAGCTCCTTCATCATCGAAGCATCGAACTGGGTGCCTCGGTCATGGATGATCTTCTTCGGCAAGCCATGGAGGCGGAAGACGTGGTCGCGGTGTAGCGATTAACTATCGCCTACGCGCCGGCCAAGTCTTTCTGCCCTCACTTACACTACTCCTTTGACTCCCTTTACCAGCCGCTGAACATTACCATTTATTCATTCGTAATCGGCGGCCTACTCTTTATTATTAATTCTTGGTATGGACACGATCAGACAGACGGATGTCGTACGAACTTGATCAGCACATGGACGACCGACTCTCGTGGGCACAGGTGGAAGGACTTAGGGGAGTAGGACAAGGACGTGGGATACAGTTGTGCAGTGGTGGGAGACGAGAGAGCAGGTTGGGCACTACAATATCACTCCACGATGATCGGCGGCGTGATGTGCACAGGCCGATCGCCGACTCACCTTCACATCTGTTCACACAGACTCGGCCGAGTCCTGCACCGCTTTCTCTGCTTCAGTTTAGTATAAATTTGCGGTAGTTTGTACACACACAGACAGGGAGACATGGACACAGACACACACAGTACAGAAGACAGACAGTCCCCTCTCCACCTCTAGACCGCAATCTACTACATGCATTACTACGCACTACTTGCCCGACTCTCGTTCTGAAAACAGTATACACCGACTCTGTCGCCGACTCTCAGAACTCCGTCACCCAATCACCAAACGCCCTCGGCCGCTGCCTCAAGTGCCGATTTTACCTGCCCGAGTCTTGGTCTAACCGGAATCCCGCAGGTATCTGTATTGCCAAGTCTTCATATCTCGAACCTCGCTCTACTTAGGTTGTCCCTCTCGGTATACCGAGTCACCGCAGTCCCCCTTGGGTCAAACACGAGCGCTAGCCCGGATTGCCCTTCGGATTGGAAGAGTCTGCACCCCTACACATTGGAGCCCACCGCGAGGGGGACAAGGTGCCTCGCCTAAGTATCAGGTCGACGTCTGAAGCTCCTCGGCGCTCTACGTGCATACAGGCAAAGGTCCAAGAAGAACCGAGCAACCCACCACCACCACCCAGAGGACGAGGCCGAGGAAGACCAAGAGGACATCCACCGACCACAGCCACCCCTTGAATCTTACACGCTCCCAGAGAAGCGTCGTCGTCACCCTTTCGCCGATCTGGAATCACCAACCCAGAAAACACACTTCAGGATACCGAGCAACAACAGCCACCCTTAGTAACCGAACCCGAACTCACACAAGAACGAGGACGACCAGTCGAACCTAGAAGGATCCTACCTGATCTCATCGAAACACCGATATCACTTCATATCCCAGGAAGCTTCGTAACCGGCAACAGGTCGCATTTCAGCATCGCCAGTACACCGCTCAGTCGGCAGACACAACGACCCAGGGGAACACCCGAAAGCAAGGAAAAGAATCCAGGGCTCGAAGGATACAGGAGTCCAACAAGGGAACAAAGTCGCTCCAGATCCGAAGAAGTGGTCAGGAGACTGGTATAGCCAGGACCACGAGAATTGGCAACACCATATCGAAACCAGTCACTCGGATCGTTGTCACCCACAAGACCAGGGTCACCACTTAATTGGGGCAGACAAGCCATCAGAAGACGGATCGACGAACCTCTGATTCAAACAGGAGGACCAATAGAAGGACCAACAAAACGAGACTCGGAACCTGAGAATCCTACCCCTGACCAAGAAGGACGACCAACCCCAGGATCACCACAAACTCAGTCCGAGACATCGGAGGAAGACCTACCTCCACCAGCACCGCCACCAACTCCAGAAGGAACAGTGCCTGTTGCGATATCAAGGATCGCGGACCCATACCCAGAAACTTGCCCTTTGACTCCGGAACAGCCGACTCCACCCTCACGCGTACCCACACCAGCTCTGCCGACTCTCCATATTGTGGCGCCACCAATAGTCAGAGCAGTCATGGCTAATTCTACCGCACAAGGATCGAGCCAAGGACCTTCACAAGCCCCACCAACGGCACCACCGACACAACCCATACCCAACATTGCCAATCCTCTTCCAGACCTCGCCGAGTCCAGAAATCTCCCGATCACCGGACCAAATCCTCCGGTTCCAGGAGCGACAATGCCGAACCGACACAACAAACGAGCACCAGCAATGAACGCCGATGTAGAACCGGAAGGGATTCCGCGATTCTTTGAAGAGGTTAACATCTTAGGATCGAATGCAGGGATCACCGACCTACAGAAAATCAATTGGGCACGTTACTATGCACCGGTACGCGAGGAATTACTATGGTCGACTCTCCCACAGGCACGACAAAACGATTTCGCGTCATTCAAAACAGCCGCCCTAGGCTTCTATCCGGCGGCAACGATAAGATACACTTATGGAGATCTAATCAACTTTGTTGCCGAGAATTCCAACAAGGTTTTAATGAGCACGGCTGCCCTGGGAGAATACCATCGAAGCTTTATGTGTATTATGTCATACCTGGTTCAAGAAGGAGTCATTTCGGAGTTAGACCAAAAACGGTTCTATCGAGAAGGCCTGAATCGGCTCACCAATCAGCATCTCGAACAACAGCTTCGGTTGGTTGACTTTCAACACCCAGCTGGCGTCCCTTGGGATATACCGGTACTATACAATGAACTCGACCGACTCATAGCAGGAGGAGTCCTAGTAACTGGCCCTGGTGTGCAGCAAGGCTATGCAGTACTGCAGTATGGAACATTCGGGATACCCGCAGCACCTCCATACTTTACTCAGCAACACGTCGCTGCAGCATCTGGACCATATGCACCAGACCCCATCAAACGAGAGGACTCAGAACTGAGCCTGCTCACACGTATGGTATCGGACTTACAAGCTGAAGTAAGAGATCTCCGGGGGGAAAGGAAGGAGGAGTACTGAAGACGGGACTACGAGGATCGATACGCTCGAGATCGGCCGTATGCCCCTAATGAACCACGGGAGTACCAGCGACCCAACGATTACGGACGACCACGAGAGGAGTACAGGGCACCACCGAGAGGCCCACCTCCAGCTAGAAATATGCAGGTAAGGAATACAGGACCCCGAACGTGTGCCATGTGCCACAGCACCGCACACCTATTCAGGGACTGTACGATAAGAGACACATTGCTGAACCGGTGACTATTGGCCTTGGATGCACAAGGATTCGTTGTGATGCCAGGAGGAACACGACTACCTCCAGGACCTCAAGGCTCCTCTCTACTGGATCGAATGAACTTGTACTACCGAGACCACCCGAACGAAGTCCCTCCAGGTACGACTCTTCCTGTCGATATGACAGCACTACGAGATCCACCACCACATCAGACTGCAAACTTGTTTGATACGTACTATCCCGCCATATCAGGACCAAGTATGTATACGCCGACCCAGCCATGTAAGGAGGAAGCCCATATCGAAGAAATCCAGGACGAATATGTAGGGGAAGGAAGGAAGGTTCAGTTCGACGATACGGCAAATTCTCACAGCCAGCAGAGACGATCTGCAAGACTGGCAAATATAGGAAAAGTCAACCCTCCTTCACCTAAGCGTACGACGAAACCAACGAAAGAACGAGAGGGACGTGAACCAGCTACAGACTCGGGCGTACCGGAAACTGAAACAGACCAAGGAAAGGAGAAAGAATCGGTCGAGCCCAGAACAATCGAAGAAACAATACCAGACTATCTACCACCGAGTGAGCCTACGCAAGTCCATGTAGCACCACCATGAGAAAGGACGGAACCAAAGCCTGGACATCCAAACCCAACGGTAGACATACAGAGGCCTCAGTTCAAATACAGCACACCGGCTAACGACCCTGCAATGGTCGACGCAGTGTTTCGCCGATTCTTGGATTCCACGGTGTCAATATCAGGTCGAGAATTGTTGGCAACCTCGCCGGAAGTCAGGTGAAAGTGCAAGGATATGATGACGGCAAAGCGAAGTCCAATAAATCTTGAAGATGAAGGCATGGCCATGTACTCGGTAGGACCCAGGCTGGGATCACCGGACGAGACAACAGAAAAGGAACCAGTCGCACCAGCAACTGTACCAATTCGAGTCGTCGATGTATGGCTGGACGGAAAGGTCGAGGTAGAAGGACTACTCGACACTGGAGCTTCGTTTATCAGACTCTCGCGGGACGTGTGGAAACATCTAGGATCGCCAACTCTGAACAATGAACGAATCACTATCGAAACAGCAGATGCGTCTAGGACCCAGTCGCTCGGACTAATACCGCGACTCAGGATAGGACTCGGAGGATTCTCGGTACTCGTACAAGCACAAGTCATACACCCGGCACCGTTCAACATCCTACTCAGCCGACCATTCCTCGCACACTGCAAGGCTCGGTTGGTGGATATAGACATCGACGACCAGGTACTAGAACTAATCCACCCGGTAACGGAAGAAGATGTATCAATTCCAACTCGAGAATGAACACGCCGAAAGCAACCAGCTGAGAACGAGGATTTTTGATAGTCGATGAATCGGTACAATATCAACGAGATGAACCAGAGACGCAACCATGCTATACCACGAATATCCCGGAGTCAGATGCAGTACATATTTCTTTTGACAGGCAGTCTATTGAAATCACCATCACGGAAAAGGGAGGCGTAAAATCAAAACAAAATACAAAAAACAACAAAATACAAACGAACGGCAGAACAGGACTATTCTCCATTAATCACCCATACAACAATGAATCTCTACTTCCTCGAAAAAATCAGACCCGCCGAATGACTCAGCCATTCTACAAGTACAAAAAGGTCGCCGATCGTATAAAGCTGGTTCCAACCACACTCCCCAAAGAATATCGAATCACCAGGACACAACACCCCAATCCTCTGAAGGACCTTCTGGAACTGCCGACCCATCCGCCACCATTCTCACCTGGGAAAAGACTCACCCAGGAACGATACGACGAAATGAACATAGACCCGGCCAGATTCCTACTCCCTGAAGAAAAGGATCTCGCGTTGAAAGGTGATGGTACGGTCTACTGGCAGACTCGGACCTGGTTGAGTTCGGCCACTGGGGGTTCACTCTAACGTGTCTGATGGAGGGGATAGTGTCAGGAAGTGTGGGGAAGTGTAATAGAATACTCGGGGCTAGGTGTTGACTCGAGGACGCGAGTACAAAGGACGACCGGCGAAACGTGCCTAAATGCAGTCGGAGAACAAAGAGCAACTACGATCTTGACAACCCGGGCTCGGAAACTCGCCAGTGAAGACAGGAATCGATACTATTCGTCGAGACGATTCTGAATCTGAAAAGACCTCGAGACGCGATGCAGAATTGACGGAGATATAGCAGTTGCACTGGTTGCGGCTGGCGGAACACACGGAACTCCCGGAACCAAAAGCTATTTTTGTAGCTCTACGACGCGGGCTCGGAATCGTGCAAGAAAAGACAGTGTTCGAAAGCGATTTTCGACGAGATTAAGAATCTGAAGAGAGCTCGGGAAACGGATAAGAACTGAGGGCGATATAGCGAAAGCAAGATTTGGCTGAAAACGGGACTCGAGACGGAACGGACGGAACGACACTGAACGGTGACGGAGACGAGAACTAAAGACTGGGACTGACTCGGGGGAACTAAACTTGTATTTTTTGAGACATTTACATGAGTGTTTAAATAACCAACAGAGGGTTGAGCCTCTGAGCGGCATACAAAGGACACAAAGACAGACCGGAGGCTCTAGCCAAACAACACCAAATAGCCAGAACTCGGAGCCGTAACTCGAGAACATGAGTAATTAAGCTTTGGGAGGCTCGGAACAATACCAGATGTGACCCAAAATGGACTTTGGTGGCTCACCGGTGCAGAACCAAGCTGTATGCGTCGAGTTAATACTGCCAAACACTGAAACTGTCCTGAAATGCGTCGGGGATACTTGTAAGACTGTCCTGAGTCGAGTCGAACCTAATAGAGCCGATTCCGAGGCCAGCGGCATCGGGATCTCCACAGCGTGGTGGGTCATCCGTACGCAGGAAATGGCGTTTGCGTGGGACAAAACAGAAAAGGGTGCACTCGACTACGACTACTTCGCCCCAGTCCTTATCCCAACGATCGAACATATTCCATGGGTACTGAAGAATATTCCTATCCCACCGGGAATATTCGACAGGGTCGTCGCAATCATCAAAGACAAAATCATGTCCGGTGTTTACGAACCGTCAAACTCGTCGTATCGATCCAGGTGGTTCTGCGTAGTAAAGAAGGACGGAAAGTCGCTGAGAATAGTCCACAATCTTCAACCTCTAAACGCAGTCACGATACGAGATCCGTCGGTACTGTATCCAACAGAACACATCGCTGAGTCTTTCGGGGGCCGATCCTGTTATACAACTTTGGACTTATTCGTAGCATTCGACCAAAGAAAACTCGCCATACGAAGTAGGGACATAACGACATTCCAGACGCCACTAGGAGCATTCCGACTCACATCGATTCCCATGGGGTATACGAACTCCCAGCAAATCATGCACGCTGATGTCACATTCATTCTGAAGGACGAAATCCCGGACGTGGTGTTCCCATACATTGACGATGTACCCATAAAAGGGCCGGCCACGCGATACGAGTTACAGGATGGATCATATGAGACCATCCCTGAAAATTCAGGAATCCACCGATTCATATGGGAACACCTAAACGACATCAACCGAGTCCTCCAAAGATTCAAAGTAGTTGGGGCGACTCTGTCCGGGAAGAAGTTGGTACTTGCTGCACCCGAAGCCGTGATAGTCAGCCACACCTGCAACTACTCAGGACGAGTCCCAGATGAAGCACGAGTCCAAAAAGTCATCGACTGGCCTCCTTGTGAAGACATTACCGACATTCGATCATTCCTCGGAACTGCCGGAGTCCTCAGGCATTTTATCAACGACTTCGCCCGATTGGCATATGATCTGAACCGACTCACCGGAAAAGACGTCCCCTTCTCATTTGGAAAACTCGAACAGCGATCGATGGACCAACTTAAGAAGGCAGTCGCCAAGTCTGGAGCCATCAGGCCGATCAACTACAAATGCGGGAGACCGGTCCACCTCTGCGTAGATTCGTCGATTCGAGGATACGGAGCAATTCTCTTACAGATCGGAGAAAATGGAGAACGATTCCCAGCCCGTTTTATGTCTGCAACCTGGAACAAGAGGGAACAGAACTACTCACAGTCAAAAGTAGAACTGTTCGGGCTCATGAGGGCACTCCACGACGCACGGATCTACCTAATAGGACTGGACCACTTCTACATTGAAGTCGACGCCAAGTACATTAAAGGCATGATCAACAACCCAGATATCCAGCCAAATGCAACGATCAACCGGTGGATCGCTGGAATCTTATTGTTCCACTTCATGATTATCCATGTACCAGGCACTTGGCATACAGGCCCAGACGGACTCAGTCGATGAAAGCGAGCAGACATCGACCCTCCAGACGACGAAAACTACGAAGAATAGATCGACAATCAGTATGCTTTCATATTCGTAGCATACACTGAAGACATTCCTCCCGCTACCAACCCTCCCACCATTCCTCAGACAGTTGCAGCAGAATCAGCCGATCAAGAGTTGATAAAAATCAAGGAGTTTCTCAGCGACCCAAAGAAACCAGGAGACATGTCAGACAACGACTTTCGACACTTCGTAACAAAGGCAACTCGATTTTTCATCGCAGATGGACAACTTTGGAGGAAACGATACTCGGGACCACACCAACTCGTACTCGCACGAGATCGCCGATTCTCGGTCATGCAGTCAGCACACGATGACCTGGGACACAAAGGATTCTTTTCAGTACAACTACGAATCCACAATCGATTTTGGTGGCCCATGATGAGTTCCGACATACATTGGTTCCTGAAGACATGTCACTTGTGCCAGACTTGGCAATTCACTCACGTACGAATCCCGCCGAACGTCCCAACACCAGCGCCACTATTCACCAGGGTACACATAGACGTGATGCTCATGCCCAAATCAGGAGGATTCAGGTATATCGTCCAGGCAAGAGACTCGCTCACAGGCTACCCGGAATTCCGACTCTTACGCACCGACAACTCGAGATCGATCGCCAACTTCATCTTCCAGGACATCATATGTCGATGGGGTTATGTACACAAGATCGTTTCAGACAATGGTCCATCATTTGATGGCGAAGTAATCAGGATGTTGGCAAGATACGGAGTCCACAATATCCGAATCTCCCCCTATAACTCGAGAGCAAACGGAATCGTAGAGCGGCGCCACAGGGACCTTAGAGAAACACTGATGAAACTTGCTGGGAATGACGAAGCTCGATGGTCACAACATGCATACCATGCCATATGGGCGGAGAGGATCACGATTCAGAAAGCAACGGGATATTCGCCATACTACATGGTCCATGGAGTCCAGCCGATCCTTCCATTCGACCTGGCCGAACAAATGTACATGTCGCCAGTATATACGTCGAAGGTATCCCAGTCGGAACTACTCACGGCACGAGCAAGGGCACTCCAGCGTCGACCAGAAGACTTGAAATGAGTACACTCGGCAGTCATGCACGCTCGCTTCAAATCAATCCAGCAATTCGAAAAACACTACCAAAACACGATCCGAGACTACGACTTTGGCCCTGGAGCCCTGGTTCTGGTTTGAAACTCACAAATCGACACGGAACTAAGCCGGAAAGCCAAACCCAAATACCTCGGACCTATGGTAGTTGTTCGCTGAACAACTGGAGGATCATACATACTTGCAGAACTCACAGGCGCAGTCTCGGCACTATGATATGCAGCCTTTAGAGTTATCCCGTACCACCCCCGAGCCAACATATCAACCCCAGTCACCCAGATAGTTGAGCAAACCGATTCAGAACTCGACAATCTCGCCAACAAACATTCAAAAATCGAAGGGGAGGAGCTCGGTGCCGATGTAACACCAACCGGTTCGTTGGGCACGGAACGAGTGGAATGCACGCGATATACGTCACGAAGTCGAAGAGCCTCGACTCGGCAATCGAGTAAAGTGGTACACCCGGGTCGGCGGTGATTACCCGAACACGGAACGCACGCAACGACCGGATCGCACGCATCAGCTACTCGGACCGACCCCGGTGCACTTATCTGTGCGCGTGTCCACTCGACCCTGCCAAAGGTTCGTTCATTTGCCTTTGTCTAACGAACATGCGGCAGCCCGGCATTGGTTGTTCCAGCTCTGTACAAAGGATCCCGAAGCTCACCGACGCTACGCCAAGTCAACACGCGCCGTCCCCGCCTTTCAGTAGTTCGGATCGTGGAGCTGCTCAAAGGAACACTCAGGAGGCTCAGTGGTAGGACAATAGAGGACTCGTCTCATTTTATTTCGCCTTTCATGTTTACGCAGGACACTTGTTTAGTATTTATAGAGCGTCGAATGTTGTAGATAGAGCAGCAATTCCACCCCCGAGTTTCGACGCCTAACTTCGTGTGCTATCTCTCAGGACTGTCTCTAGGTACGCCTCGGTGCCTCAGTGACTCAAATCGCTCACCTCGACTTCGTTTTATTCGCGTTGCGCCCGTTGCGCTCGTTCCGTCCGTTCCGTCCTTACCTCGTTTCGCTTCGTTCTCGTTATCTCGACTTTGATTCCCTCTCGTCTCTTATCTTCTGAATTAAGTCCCGTATCTCGCCCCGCTCTCTGGCACTCCAGACGACGTCTGTTGAGCACAGGGACCAGCCGTCCATCCCGAGGACAATCCCGCTCCGAGAAAGTCGTGTTAGTATTAGCGCGTCTCCGTGTCTTCCGACACAGCCACCGACGATCCCCCACACATCTCGAGTGCTCCGCCGGTGCTACGCTTCGAACACTTCCCTATTAGTACGCTTCGTCGATTCCGTTGCCCCTGACACACCGGAACGCACGCAACCCGAATCCTGCGATCCGGAACCCACGGAACTCGACCGGAACGAGGGTATTGACCCATTAGACACGTCTCCCTCGAACTCAATCATCTGATTCCTATTCACTAACAACCGGAACTCAGTATTATCACCGAGGATCGGCCACAACCAACAGAAATCCTCGACACCGACTCTGGAACCGAATCTGAATCATGATACCCCGTTATTCTCTTTAATATTCATACTCATTCCATTTCCTTTCACGCAACAAACCCCTACTCTCAAACTTCAAAACCGCGAAATCCATGAAAAGCAGTACTTTACCGAGCCTGGAAGGAAAAGCCGAGTCTTATACTTCCGCCGTAAAGCACAGTGTAACGCGGTACCAACCATAGACTAAATTCCCTTAATAAATAACAAACACCAAAACTACCCTATTTTCTACCCTTCCCTTTTCCCTTCTTCTTCTTTTCCTTTTCTTCCTTCTCCTCCTGCTCTTGAACGGTCCGATAGTTAATGAAAGATTCCTTGTCGAGGAATGGCATAGGCAGCAACCAGTCCTCAGCCTCCTCGTATTCGCCGAGACAACACATAAGCTCATCGACACGAGCCTCATACGCCTCAAGACGACGATGAACGGCGGCCTGGCGCTCGCGAATCGACACACAAGACTCGGCGACATTCCTAGCCAACGCCCCGACCAGGACGTCGACGGAAGCCGCGTCTGAGTAATCAGGCACATCGCCGAACTGCCAGACTGCGCCACCGATACCAATCGGGTCCGCCATGGAAAGCGCGAGAGGAGCGAGCTGGGTACCACCACGCTGCCCGCGGAACCTCTCGAAGACGCAGCGCGCCTTATTCCACAAACAGCGGGTGCACCGCCGACTCTTGGGGACACCATCGCATGACGCGCCCGTGACAATGCAAGTATTGCAAGCGAGGGCAAACTGAACAGTCCGCCCTAGGTGTACCCCACCTCCGAGCAAATCTGGGTCCGGGCCATCAGAAACAGCCTCTTCAGGCTTCACATCTCTCGCAGAGGACGCACCCGCAGCACGCGGAACCTTGGATGGACCAGGACGAGAAGGTCCTTCGTCGCCGCTGGATTCAACCACAACCAGCTTTCGCTTCGTCCCAGGCTTCGTAGGAGGGACGTTGGCTGCCACTGCCTCAGAACGCGTGCGCGAACCACCAACCTACATAGGAACAGTCAACCATGAAGATCAGGATCGGTACAGAAAGGAATGTTCACCTTCGTCACCTCACGCGGTATCTTCGTGGATGAGGTGCTTCCGCCGACTGTCGAAGGATCGGTTTTTACAGTCCCAGCCAGCGCAGCCAGGAAAGGAGTGGCAGAAGTCCTATGAGGGGGCGCGGCGGGCCCACCAGTACCTCGACGAGACACAGCACTTGCATCTGAACCAGCTTGAGGCAGCGACACGGGAGAAACGACCTCCCCGCTTTCTGCTCCCGAACGCACGAGGACAGGACGAGGGTGAGGCTGACGCATACGCGATCCACGACGGGGCAGAGGCGGAATCAACTGAGTAGGAGCGGAAGGGATCGCAGACGAAACCGGCAGAGGAGGACCGACCATACGTTGGAGTCGCCCCTGGAGCTCCTCGTCTGTCGCTGTAGGATACAGTGCACGCAACGACTCACGCACACCCCTCAGTTTTGCCGTGCGCTCCTCCTTTTCCCGAGCCTGTTTGGCCACCAGGAGATCTGTACGCTCGATCCAGAATCGCGCCTCCTCTGCAGCCTGTTTGGCACGCTCGGCATCCTCACGAGCCTGACGCTCTACCCTCTCCTGGGCCTCAGCAGCAGCATGCGCACGCTCGGCAGCAACGAGCTCACGTTTGCACTTACACTCGGCCACCTTCTCCTCCTCCTCAGCAATAAGGGACTGGAGACGCTTGGGCAGCATCTCCTCGGTCGCGTTCTCCACCGCCTCCTCAGCCTCAGTCCGGAACACGTCCAAAAGGATGTCCATCACGGTAAACGAGACATGGGTGGCTTTTGCACGCTCAGAAACGCCATCCCATGCGGTAGAAAGGGAGCGCTAGAAAAGGGGTATCAGAAGCAAAAACAAGAAAACAAAAACAAGTGGCACACCCAAGTAGCCCGTACATACGCCATCGCCTCCTCACGAGCCTCTTCACTCGACTTCTCGAGATCGTCGAGAGCCGAGTTGAAGTCTTCCATACATGACAAGAAAGGATCACGCTGGATGAGACTCGGCACGACAGACTCGGCAGGGGAGACACCAACTTCACCGGCAGGTTCTCCCTCTCCGCCCACTTCTCCGCCCAACGAGGACGACGGTAGCTGCAACGGACGCGGGAGATCTGCGCCGACGAGTGCGCCTCCCACGTCTCGGTTGCCGTCGTCAGTTTCCTGCAAAAAACCAGGGGCCCCTGGCGCGTGATTGCTAGCCCCCAACTTCTCCTGTGGCGGTGTCGAAGAACCCCCCGCATCCTTGGGAGACATGGGGGTGCACGGGATGGTATTGGGAGTCGTAGCGTTGTCCATCGAATGGGTAAGGTGAGACGGAGGAGGTGGTAGTAAAAAGTAGAGGGGGGGCACGTTTCGAAAACTACGATGATCTTTACCAACAGGAATCACGCCCCCGCGTTACCGGACCGGAACAAGCGCCGTGATCGCACTCGAGAAGCACGACATGGAACCTGGTCATTTCAAGATCACTGAAGCGCCCGAAACGGTTCTCGACGATCACACACCTCAAAAGCCAATCACATGCAGATCCAGACCACACCAAATACAGTACAAACCCACCGATCACTCACAACAAACCCAGGCACACACTGAACACCAGCAGCCAACTGTAAGCCCGCTCCTACCAAAAGGGGACCCCGAGGCACGCAACACACAAATACTCAACAGAAAACGAACACCAAAGAAGATAACTACGCCGAACCAGGACCACCAAACAAAAATCACAACCAGCAATACAGAGACACGGACCGGTACCAAACACATAAAACACGAAACATTGGACTAAAAAGACACCCAAATCTGCTGATCAACCGGCCGCCGACCACGAGAAAATGACACCATCACTGTCACAAATCACCCACTGAAGGACCAACCGAAGCATGCGAATGAATCGCCCGAAACACGCAACGAATGCGAACTCCGCCGACTGACGGCATGACCAATACAGAGAGGTCCACCCGATACAGACACACAAACGACTCAGGTGACGCAACTGTCCTTAAAAAGACACGACATTACTGAAAGCGACAAAAAGAAAAAGAAACAACATCCGACCCTGCCCACAATGGAAAGTACCGACATCACCCCTCCCCACGCGATTGTCCTCAAGGGCATGGCGTGCTGCATGCCCAACCCGACGCCCGGCGACCTTGCACTGGCCAACCCTCGCCCGACCGGGGTCTCGCAGATAGTTGTGTACGACCTGGCAACGACCTCATTCGCCAAGTTCGCGGTGGAACTACTGTTCGCATTCGATAAGCTCACGCCCACAGACCCGATTCTGATATACGTGGCCTATACGTTCTGCACACCCGAAATACAAGAGCGACTCTTGCAGTCACCCGCACTCGCTGGAGGTTCGTGGTCTCAATTCTGCACCACAGTCGCCATAGCCAGCCCTGACTGCGAGGGGCTCACACAACTCACGTACGAAGAAGTATACCGCACGGTGTTCAGACGGATTGCGAGCAGGAAGGCGACCTCCTACGAATCAGCCCTGACCCTCTCTCGGTTCAACGCCGCAGCAACGGTGACCTACGTCCAACCGGCATACCTCAGCCAACTGTACGAAGCCCGGGAATCGCTGATTTCTGCAGAAGCTGAGCAGGCCGACTTCGCAGCAATGCTCGAAGACGCCGAGCAGGAGTGTACAGCATGCGAAGCACAACAATCGGCCCTTCAGGAAACAGCGATCTCAATGGCCCGCCTCACCAAAACCGCTTGGGAACAAGCCATCAAAGCCCACGAACTACTCTCACAGTTAGTCGGTCAACTCAACGAGCACCACATTGTACCGATCAACCTAGGCGAGCACATGAACTTGATCACGTCGTGGAACGACTTCAATGTGACATTTGCAGCCGAGTATGGAAGGATCGCACAGGAAGGATCAGCTATGACGGACAGGGAGGCTAAAGCTGAACACCCGGTGCATTTCTCTTGAAACCCCCCTGACTCAAACGCCTCAT
Organism: Porodaedalea pini; assembly: GCA_002794775.1. NCBI lineage: Eukaryota > Fungi > Basidiomycota > Agaricomycetes > Hymenochaetales > Hymenochaetaceae > Porodaedalea > Porodaedalea pini. Next base: position 939 of record NBAY01000134.1, on the reverse strand, counting down.
GTTACATTAGGCAAAATAGAGTACCCCTCCATTCCTTTAATAACAAAGAACCCCGTTTCGTATGACAACAAACACCGACCCTCTCTATTTTACTTTCTCTCCGCCCAAATTTTTTTTTTCTTACACCGAACATCGCACCAATTAATAACTCCGAGTCTCTATAAAATACCCCCTCCTTTTCGTTCATTTAGAATCATCCGCTCTACAATATCCCCCTCTTGAATAATTCAACTTTGTCTTTCTTCACTTCTACCCTTCACCGACCATGCGCTCAGACCGAACCAGCACCGAGCCTTTCTATGACAACCGAATCCTGTGCCCGGATGACATACAAGGGGTCCACAACTGGTCGATATCATTCATGCTTGCTGTCGCACGCCATCACTCGCGTCAGGCCACTCTCGAGGACGTCCTACGCCACTCCGGATCTCACCAGCGCTTCTGGCGCTCGATCGCCGAGCCCGGCATGAAGGTGCACAAGTTCTTCCTGCGCCTGTACATGGCGATCGACGTCCAGTTCCGACCCCGACCGACCCTGATCAATAACCACACCAAGTATGTCATCAATCAAGGGCTGGAACTCCCAGTCAACCAGCGTCTACGTTCAGTGGTGACACATGACCTGATCCAGATCGCAATTATCCCGTGGCACCCAGACCTACAGACGAGCATACACCACCCAGCCCCGTCAGTCCAACTCGAGAACCTCCATGACATGGTCGCACACCAATTAGCGCACATCATGAAACTCCAGGGTGCGATTTCGGCATTGATCGGTGAACCGTCAACCTCTTCATCTTCTTCTTCGCACCACTAAATACCACAGAACGCACCGAACCTCGCCCATTACACATTCTTTAATTTCCAATTCAACCCCTTCTCATGTACACCGCAAACACTTTTTTTCTGGCCCCCCGGGAGATGTAGCGATTAACTATC
>NBAY01000133.1:0-63637 GCA_002794775.1 Porodaedalea pini | reverse complement strand
TGCATGTCACAGGCCTTGACTCCTGTAAGCATCCCACCCCTCGCGCCTTTCCTCTCATGCATCAGCCCCCAGCGACACTCTCCCCTCCCGACACCCAGAAAGGGCACAGAGCTAGAGCTACATGTACAGCCTGGGTAAGCTACCGAAATCCAAAAGGCGTCGGGATCGGGTGCAGGTGCAGGTGCGTTCAATATCAATATTAATGTCAATGTGTTTCCCCTCGGCGTCTTCTTCATTTCGGTTTCCGTACGTTGCACGTTGTAAGATACGAGCAGCGAGCGAGCGTCAAAGTCTGTTGGCTTGGCGATCTACATCTAAGTCTGAGTCTGAATCTGAATCTGAATCTGAAATTGGTACATACATACATGCATATATGTAACATCAGCCGCTCGCCGGCTCGGTGGTGATCGGCGTTGGTAGGGAAGAAGGAAGAAGGGAGAGAGAGACGGAGAGAGTTATTTTGGGCACGATAAGCTATAGCCCTGAAGCTTGAAGGCGGGTTCGCAAAAGGCGAAGAGATCTAGAAGAAGAATTTGGTTTTGGTTTGTTTTGGGGATGGAAGAGGGAAGAGAAACGACAAAGACATAGAAAGAGAAAAGGAAAGAGGAACGAGAAAGTGAGGAGGTAGCGAGATTTTAGAAGAAAGAGAAGAAAAAAAACTCGAGCTGTTACAATAGCCTGACCCGCGCTCGGCTCGCGCGATAGAAGATATAGATATAAAAAATAAAAATAAAGAATAGGAAGGGAAGTGAGACGGACCCCGTATGACGAAGAAGTCTGCCACACGAATGACACTGGGTATGATGAGACCCCGAGTCTTCGATCGACAGCTTATCAGCCCTCGCCGAGGGATGTTCATGTTATTATTGATGGCCTGCAGGTTGCGTGTGCAATTCATGTTTGCGGCCGCACCGAATCTCGGAAAGCACTGAAACTTGGCGAGAGAAGTTCGGGTGAGGGAGATGGCGTGGCTTCGGCTTCGCGGTGAGTCACCCTTTCATGACAGATTCCTCTCGGAGAGAGAGAAAGAGAGAGAGAAGAGAAACGGATAGATTTACTGCGGACGGTGATTGTGCGTGGGACGCAGTTAAGGAGCTTTGACTCGGGAATTATGTTTTAAAATTCCTTCATAGGCCTTGACCAAAAGGGAAGGTAAGCGAGAAAAGGAGCCGAGCTTGAATCCATGTTATGTGATGTATTGCAAGTCAGAATCCTTATACGAGCCCGAGGACGAAATACGGCCGGCGGACAAGATAAGAGAAGTGGCGAGGCTGGAGATCTTGGATCGGATAGCAAGTCGATTGCAATAGCGTGTGCTGGCTCAAGACGAAGTCGAGAGTGGATTAGAAAGTTGAACTGCGGCCTGAGCTGACCATGAGCAGAAATCTTCCCACCATCGCTCTCTAGATCTGTTTGTTTCGACAGAGAGCCGCGGACGCAGAGCTGAGACCCGCAAGCTGTTCTATAGCGTTTTAGCGTATGTTTTGACTTTTGTCTCGGAATCGCATATCGGAGTGCGATGCGGATCACGATCGAGTCTCGGACCGCGTTATGAATGCTCGGCTAACAGGAGGAATGGACGATCAATTCAAACGCAGAGGCAAACGCAAAGTCAAAGTCAAAGCTAGTAGGTGCAGTGCCCGACCAGGAACGATCATCGCACCTGTCAGCGAAACGAGCCTGGTTCCGCGCGCTTAGTGTTCATCAAACGCGGAAATAATCCGTGCATTTCGGGGTGCATTTTCCTCGACGCTTGCAATTAATACTAGGAGGCGAGTAGCTAGGCGAGGATAGAGCAGGAACGCGGGAGAGCGGCGCGGTCTGGATCAATGCATTCCGCTGATGACGCAATGACACGATGGTGCGGAGTGTGATCTGCGTGAGAATTGATGATCTACGCGCCCCTGGAAACCCGCTTCTACTCGCGTGGACCCCAGACCACCGCTGCCATATCTTCCAATTTGTATCCATTTTGTTTATCTCTACATGTCTGCACGCACACCCCGACGCGTGTCATCCTGGACTCCATTTCCTTTTCTCATTTCTCATTTCCCCTTCCTTCCTTCCTTCTCTCCTCCACCGCACCTCTCCCTCGCGTGCCCATCCCACCCGCCGACGCACAGCGGCGGGACCACAACCCATCCTCAAGGACGACCTACAGCACGACCGGCCGTGTCTGGAGCATACAGTGCAACCTGCGCACCCCTCGTTACTTTCCCGCCGTCCGCTGCCCGTCTGCAGCACCCTCCCGGCACTCCCTTGGCCCCGTGTCGATCCAATCTTTACTTGCGTGCATTTAACACCTCCCGCTGGGTCCGCTCGCGCTACGCACAAGTAGTACAACGGGCGTAGACTTGCTGAAGGTGAGCCGCGTTTTCCTCTTCCCTTCCCCTTCCCCGCAGGCTGTCTTGTCTGCCTTGCGCGCATCTCGCATCAGATTTACAAAAATATCTACTTATCGGAGCTGTCTATTTCTCTTTGTATTAATCCCCTTTTCTTTTTTCGCTCCCCGCGACCGCACCACAGACCTCGCCTCGCCTTCTTGCCGCACACGCTCCCACCTCGTCCTCCTCTGCTCTCCCGCTCTCCTCTCATCACTGCCATTACTCCGATATCAGTAACACTAGCCTCAAGACCTCTGCTCTTTCCAACTACCCACCGACGCAAACGCAAACGCGAAACGCCTGAAGAAGGCTCAAGGCCCCTAGCCCTAGCCCACGATGGACTACGACCGCTACGACGCCTTCCTGCACCATATCTTCAAGCAGACGCAGGGCGACGCGTGGTTCCGCCCCTCGGAAGATAATCTCAGCGCCGGTGTCGCGCTCCGGGTTGACCATGGTGCGGTTCTTCCCTTCGTCTTCTTTCGTTTTCCTTCATTTTCCTTTTTTTTCTGGATTGGATTGTGCCTCGTGGTTCTCTTCGTTGCTGCTTGGGCTTAGGCTCGGTTAAGGGAACACTTCGATCGTGAAGAAGGGGTCTTTTTACTGCATTTTTTTAATTTCTTTCTGTTCTCACTGGTTAACCCCTCTCCACTCGGTTTTGTTGGTTCATACGGGACTATAGACGGCCTTTACACGTCTTACTCATACTCTTCTCTTACTCCTCCTTACTCCCTTCTTCTCTTCCCGCATCCGAATCACTGCGTCTAATGAGCGTGGAAACGTCCGCGTTCGGAGCTTTCTTGAAGCGTACCATGCCGCGAACCGTGGACCGTGGACCGTGGACTGTACCTCCCGATCCAATCCGATCCAACCTCCTTTCTTCTTCTTTTTCCCTGGTCTCCTATTCTCCATCTACTCGCCCTTTTGCTATTTTCCTCTTTCCATTTTTCATTTCTATTTTCCCTTCTTATCGCGGGGAGAGAGGGGAGGGTTGCTTATCGCTCGGTTCGCGGGTTACAGCCGAGTTGATTGGTATTTTGGCTTTATTTGGTTCCTTTGGAGTTCGGTTTCTCTATTCGGTGTTTTTTTTCCTTTCTTTTTGGTTATTGTGCTAATTATAGTGCGGGTGCGAGTGTTTTTTCGTTGATGTGTGACGAAGAGAGGAGGAGAACGGCCAAGGAGGAATTGTTCCCGGTCAGACGAGGGAGAGCAAAGTCGTTCGTCAGGATCGTTTTCACGGTCTAGGGACGACTCAAAGAGACCCCGCCGGCTCGTTCTTGTCGAGCATCTAACCAGAGTGTTTTTTTCTTTGCTGGACCTTTTCCCTTCCGTGTCCGGTTAATGTTGTTCGGGATGCGTCTGGTTTATGTGCTTTCATCTACAGGAAGGAGCTGGCGGGCTCTTCTTTTTTCGTTTCTGTTTTATTGAGGAAGAAGATGAGATTTGACTTGGTGGTGGACGATTTTCAATCCTTTTTTATATATATCTTGTTATTATCCTCTTCCTTTATGTCACGTTTGGCGTGTTTGACAATGAACTGACTCGCACTCTTTCTTTTCTCTTTCCTCGTCGATATTGATCGGGAAAACAGGCCGCTTCCGCGTGTTTCCGTATGAGAACCTCGAGCTCGAGCCGTTCGAGACGGCCGTAGCAGCGCTCAACCCTGTCGTCGCCGTCAAAGTGCGCAGCGCCGCTGTGCATGCTGCTTTAGCGGACGTGTGAGTCTACTACCTCTCATATGAGTTTCTGTGGGCTGGCTCTGAAGGAATGGATAAACTGTTTTCAGCGGTCCGGAAGAAAAGAGCGTGTACGTCGACGTGAACACACGCATACAGGTCATCGACACGATGCTGCTCCTCCCGCACGCGGACAAGGAGCAGTGTGCAGCGTTCATCGTGCGTTTCTCTCGCCTGCTTTCCTTCTTTCTCCACTCTTCCTGACCTGCTTCCGTCTTCTCTATTTTATTTCATCGGAAAAAATGAAATGAAAATGACATGACGACAGCGCGACGAACGCGTGATGGTGATCTGGTCAGAGGACCTCGACGCGATCATCCCGACATGCAAGGACTTCGAGGACAGACTCATCAAGCTCCTATGGCGCTCGCGCCCCGCCGCGCTCTCCACGCCGTCCTCCCTTCCGGGGTACCGCTCGTACGCTGGGTCCCTCGCATCGGCTTCAGTGCATGGCGGCGGAAGCGACGCCGGCGGGCTCCTCTCGGACAGCGGAGCCGGCGAAGGCGGGATGCGCGCACGCACGCGCGACTCTCGCGCGAGCTCGTCCCGTCCGGGCACCGGCCCCTCCCCAAGCCAGAGCGCGAGCCAGACGCACGCGCCTACGGGCGGTGATCTGGAGAAGGGGCAGCACACTCCCGGCGGAGTGTTCGCGGAGGAGGACGAGGAGGACGTGGAGATGGACGAGAAGCTGCTTGAGGAGGACGCGAAGACGCGTTCGCGGTGGTGCTTTGGGAGGAGAGGAAAGAAGGGCGGGGCGGCGGTGATGGGCTTTGATTCGAAGGAGGTGAAGCGGAGGTGGGCGCGTGCGAGGGAGAGGAGACGCGTTAGTGAGCGTGGTGTTAAGTTGTATGCGCCGATTTATAATGGGATTGCAGCGGGGTTGGCTCTGTGTAGGTCTTTCCCTGCCTTTTGTCTTTTTGGAGGGAGTTTACTGATGAGGGACTACAGACTTCATGAGCGCGGGTGTGAACATTCTGATCCAAGAGTGGGCACTCGACAACCAGTTCATCCGCTTTGCGCTCGTCGTTCTTATCCCGCTGCTCTTCTCGGTCTCGCTGGTATTGCCCCTTGTTTTGTTTTCTGATTTAAGTTTCTTGCTAACTGGAATGTTTCTCTAGTTCTTCTGTCTCCAGATCGTTCAGAACTGCTCGTATGCGTACGTTACGTTTCTCTTCCCTACCTCCAGCAATCTGATCCGACTTTGTCTTCACTTATCCAGTATCGGTCCCACTGCTCAGTACCATGAGAACTCGAAATATTACTCTTCTATCCCACCACTGCCAAACAAGGTGGTCGACAATAACCTTCCGCACGTCACGATCCAGATGCCGGTGTACAAGGAATCGCTCACGCAGGTGCTCGCGCCGTCGATCGAGAGCATCAAAAGGGCAATGCAGACGTACGCGCGCCAGGGCGGGACGTCGACGATCTTCATCAACGACGACGGCCTGCAGCTGCTCCCGCCGGGCGACCGCGATGCGCGTCTCGCGTACTACATGGACCACAATATCGGATGGGTCGCGCGCCCGAAGCACGAGAACGCGGCGGATGGGTTCAAGCGCGCGGGCCGGTTCAAGAAGGCGAGTAATATGAACTATGGGCTGCGTGTGAGCTTGAGGCTGGAGAAACACCTTGCGGAGCTGATGGAGAAGGAGCGCGAGAAGGCGGCGGCGACGGCAGCGGTGGGGAGCGAGACGACGACGACGACGACGACGCCTGGCGCGAATCAGCGCTTCTCGACGGTCGGCTCGAACGTCAACTCGAATACGAACAGCAACGCGGGGACGGGCACGGACGAGGACGAGACGCAGTCGCTTGAGGACCGCGCGCTCGCGCTGGCCGTCGAGGAGGAGTTCGTCGCGAGCGGATCAAAGTGGCGGCTCTGGGCGGGCAATGGCAAGGCGATCCGCATGGGCGAGATCGTCCTCCTTGTGGACTCGGACACTGTCGTTCCGGAGGACTGCTTCCGCGACGCGGCGCGCGAGCTTGCGGCGTGTCCGACGGTTGCGGTCATTCAGCACGAGAGCGACGTCATGCAGGTCGCGCACCATTACTTTGAGAACGGTATTGCGTACTTCACGCGTAGGATCAACAAATGTATCTCAATGAGTGCGTTTTCACACACACACTCTCTCCTTTCGCCTCTTGCTATTCGCATACTGACAAAGCGGACGGAACAGCATGCGCAAACGGCGAAGTCGCACCCTTCGTGGGGCACAACGCGTTCCTTCGGTGGCGCGCGATCCAGGACGCGGCGTTCACGGACAAGGACGGCGTCGAGAAGATCTGGTCCGAGTCGAATGTGTCGGAGGACTTCGACATGGCGCTACGGCTCATGATGCGCGGGTACATTATCCGCTGGGCGCGCTACTCGCTCGGCGCGTTCAAGGAGGGCGTCTCGCTCACGGTCGACGACGAGCTCAACCGGTGGCAGAAGTATGCGTATGGGTGCAGCGAGCTGCTGTTCAACCCGCTTAAGGACTGGTGGCGCAAGGGCCCGATCAACCACCAGATTCATCGCTTTATCTGGGGACCCGCGCCGTTGCATTACAAGCTCAGCATGCTGGCGTACATGTTCTCGTACTGTGCGTTTTTTTTTTCTTATTCTCCGCCTGTTCTTGCCTGGTCTATGCGTGAATTGATGCTGACGATGATGTGTGGATAGATGGGATTGCGGGCTCGACGACGATTGCGGTTATTAACTATGTACTACTGGGTTTCCAGCTCGACGTCGACGGGTACTACATGCATAGTTTCGAGATCTGGCTCGCGACGACGGTCATATTTCTCGGACTCGGTAACATAGCGTTCTCGTTGCTTGAGTACCGCCTTGGCGAGCGAGATCTACTGAAGGCGCTCTGGACCAACTTCAGGTGGATTCCGTTCTTGTCAGTTCTCTCTCTTTTCTTTTATTCCTTTTATCTACTCGATGACTGAAGCACTGTGCACATAGCTTCTTCTTTTTCGGCGGCCTCTCGATCCACTTGTCCGTCGCGGTCCTCGCGCACCTATTCTCGTACAACATCCAATGGAGTGCGACGAAGAAGGAAGTCGAGCGCTCGAATTTCTTCAAGGAGGTGCCCAAGATCTTCAAGCGCTTCTGGGTCGCGCTCGGCATTGCGCTCATCTTGATCGCGGGTATGATCGTCCTGAGTACAAGCCTCGTCCCGCTCGAGTGGCGCGTCGATGGGACCGGCTGGGCCGTGATCTTCCCGCTTGCGGTTACGTCAGGATGCCATATCCTCTTCCCTGTATGTGTTGCTCACCAATACGCTCTTTGTTCCGATATAGTCGCTGACCCTTTTGTAACCCCTCCTCTCATTCACTTCTGCCAGATCGTGCTGAACCCGTATCTCATGGTCTTCTCGTACTAATCGACGAACTTTTTCGGATCTCGATTCCCCTCCCCCACTCCCCCCATTTTGTTTTTGTCGCCATCTGACATCGACTCAATATTTCTCACCTCAACCTTTTATGTATGGCATACACGCACTATACACGTCGCACATTCAACTCGGACAACAACATCAAACATCTCTGTCTGTCCATAAGTCCCTCTTTTGTCCTACCCCCGTCCTTACTCATAGGACAAAAAGCCCCATCCCCATCCCGTCCAATCGCATCGGACTTGCATGTCTCGTTTTTGTCCTTATACTGTCTGTCTTATACCACCTTCCCGATGTTGTGTTTGCATGTCCCGTAGAATCAGTCTTATTCCATTTCTCATTCACCCCTGTTTGTGTGCCTCGGTGTTTTCTTTATTACCCACGTCTTACGGACTTCTTTTTCTTTTTTTTCCTTCTTCTTTCCTGACCCTCGAGTTGACGCTTTTCTTGTTCCCCCTCTGTTCAAGTTGTCCGTCCCTTTCATGCCAACGCAAAGTCACTTACTTTTTAATGAAACTTCTTGGTTTTCATGCTGTCTTTACTTACTTACCCACTTTTCATGGTCTCTTCTGCTTCTGACGTGTTTTCTTTTGTTCTTTCCTTTTTCATACGAATTTGTTACTGCCACTGAACGTTTATTAGAATCTATCCGCTTGTGTGCTGTGCTGTGCTGTCCATTGTGTTCGGGTTTTTTTTCTTGTCATGATAGTCATCGAATGGGATGACGCCTTACAGATCGAGAGTAGGACTCGGAGTGACGAGAGAGTGCACTACATAGAAACTTTTTAGGTCTCTATGCGCAAGAATGAGTTCCGAATCCACAGGAAAGAGCGGCATCAGGGTGCGTGTGTCGCAGATCCGTGGGTCCTTGCATATATGTTCATCATAGGTAAGGTCTGACTCTCGGTGACACTGCTACAGATTAGCTTGCAATACGACAATAACAAGCTGATATCGGCGATGCCTAGTTATCCCTATAGCGGTTCGTATTTTGATATTGTCCTTGTTTCTTCAAGTCATTGATTTGATTTGATTTCCCTTCATTTCTACTGGATCCGAATCACAATGAGTGGCAGGCTATCAGCTTCGACGTCGTTTGTTTCGTGTTCCGTTCATACAGTACGCCTGGCCTAAGGTCAAAGCCCGTCATGGTAATCACCAAGCTCAATGGGTTCTCATAGAGAGTTATGCAAAGCAGAAGTGGGGACGGGAGAAGAGGGGGGCGGTGTCTTGAACGAGTAAAGCCCTCTGAAGAGCCAATACTGTCACTTGGCGGTGACGGCAACGGTGCGTACTTGAATTCAAAACTCATATCGGGACGAATGCAACAAGAATGAGCTTAGATTCTGAGCACGTAAACAAATGAAGACGGCGTATTATACTAGGCGTACATCAGCAGAATTAAGAAGAGTCTACCGATCCTCGAGCTTGTCCCAAATAAGATGCTGAGGTGTCTTGCCATGTATCGGCCCCGTATGGAATTCACGACTGAGTTCAGCCTCCTCCTCGCGAGACCATGAGCCCGGTGGTCGGAAATCGAGCTGAAGCTGAAGCACAGGATATGAACGAAAGGTCAGCGGAATACTGTAAACACACAGAAAGAGATTTAACGCACTTCGGATAGAGTGTCATTAGCTTCGTCCTGGAGGACTCGTAAGGCGGACTTGAAGTTCTCCGGAGCATCATCACTGCATTTACGGCAGGCAAGGGCAGCGTCCCAACACCACATGGGCAGCCCCTGCAGGTCGAACACCTTCATCGGTGCTGCATAGACTTCTTCTCTAATTCCCAAACAGAATTTTCTCCAATATACCGCAATTCTAGACCCTCCATTAAGAATGGGTCTAGCAGCGCATGCAGAACATTCGACGAGCGAAATATGCTCGTCTGGAAGACCACGGTTAAAGATCTCCATGACTGCCTTTGCGCATTCACGACGGTATTTTACGAGGCGGCAACGACTGGCTCTGTCGAGATTCATGTAGTTGATTTCGGTGCAGTCCAAGGGATCGAACAGAGTCAAGAAAGCCGTCTCAAGCATCGCATCTTCAAGGCCCAGCTGCGAGGCGACAATATAAGCGCGCACGGCAGCAGCAGGGCTGGCGGAGCCGAAGTTATACCCGGCGATGATATCCTTGATCTTAAGCTTCAGAGTGGAGGAAACGTGGTTGAATCCCAAAAGGACGGCCATCTCGTAGGCGGGGACGAGCTGAAGGAAAGGGGAGCCTTCAGTTGGGTCTGCAATCGCGTCGATGTCCGGAAAGGGACCGGCGGAGCCATAGACGTAATACAGGAGCGCACGCAAGGTCTTCGAATTCTCGTTGAGAAGAATACGTGGTGTACCGTCTGGAAGCCTTCGTAAAGCACCGATGTAGATTTTCTTGCCCTCGGTAGCCACTATTCCGGAATCGGAGATGAGACGAATGTCCTTCCGCGTCGAAGCAAGAGGAATCTCGTATTTCAGGAGCGGCGATGCACTGCAGAGGATGCTCTTCCTCGCGTGATATTCGACACCATCGTAAGTGACCAAGATAACGAGGTCGGAGGGGTCAGCGATAGCATCGAGTGGCGGATCCGCCCTCGGAAGTCGCTTCAGGCGGCCGACACTAGGCGCGGTCGTGAGTCTAATGCGGTAGTGAGGGCCAGAAGTGCTGTTCCTTCCTTGTCGGTTTATCAAGGAGGACTGAGAAGCTGATTGCTCTGGAATGCTCGAAACCTCAAATCTCCCGAAGGGATGATGCTCGACAGGCGGTCCCCTTGCAGCCTCTGAGCGTAATCTGTCAAAGTTGTCGTAGAAAGGCGTTCCTTCGCGGTACTTGCTCATTGTGCAACTCCCTCAGAGATTCGGATAGTATGCAGTGGTTGGAAAGGGGGTTTCTAATCGCAAACTTGAGCTATCTGGCGAGTTTATATACCATTTGGCTCTTGGACCCTTTGTGGCAGAGGCGGTGGCCTGGCCACGGAAGACACAACGTACTCGGTTAAATCAGATAAATTCTAGGACAATCAGCCACGAAAATTACGCGTAGAGGCCTGGGTCATGACATTTCTTTCGACAGCGAGGAACGTCTGCAGCCATTGTTCGGCGGGGTACCAAGTACCTTTATGACTTGCCTAACATGTCAAGTCAATCGATTAGGCCCTTACAATAGCAGGTGTGGCCAAGAGCTTGAGTGAGCAGCATGCAGCAGACGAATGGGTGATGTCGGGGATATTGTTCATCGAGTCTACCCTAAAGTAGCAAAGCGAAGCGTTGAGGTCTTACAGTAGTGGCGAAACATATTTAGAATCGAGCTTGAACACGGAGTTTGAAGGCACGTGGCGGAAACGCGTCAGCGGCCCGGTTTCGCGTTATTTGTTCATATTGTGTAATGCTCACCGTCGAACAAACACGTCGCGCTGCAAATTGCGCAAGATCTGTGCCGAATCAGTCAGCTAGGTCTAACTGAATGTCATTTATACGGTACTATTTTATAAGCTTGTATCATCTGTGCGATCACAAGGGAAAAAGAGGAACAGTGGACACCCCAATGACTCGCCGGACTGCGTAGTTTCCCATTTTTATAGATGGGCCGTAAACATCTGGTTCATTATCTTCCTTCGTTGCAAAGAGCCTATCAAGCCCAACCTCCTGGTCTATAAAATCCGCGCTGTTCTTAATATTCCAGATGGCAATTAGCCAATGTAGTAGCCAGCTCTGTGTCATCAATCTTGAATGATAACTCGGCCATTTCCATGAATATTATCCTGTAGTTCTTGAATAATATGACGCTGTGTCCTAAAGTGTTGTCGGACTCGGAGCTGTGCTTTGCAGACGAAGGAACTGCCTCTGGGGGTGCTATGATTAGTTCTGACATCTGGACATAGTTAATTAGTTATCGAGTCTGAGGCGCTGATGAAGGACAATGTTCGAGATGTACTTGACACTGCAAGGTGCGGCTGCTCGATGAGATGTGGGAGGAAAGAGGGAGAGAGTTTTTGAACAAGTCCAACGCCGTGTGGCCACTGGCCAGTGGCTCTCAGTACTAGTCATGCTTACAAAACTGCCACCGCCATGCCAATGAGCAGCGTCGCCAGAAAGTATCCGGTACTTTCATGGAGAGTGATAGCTGGTGTTTAGCTACATATGCATATTGGTGCAACTCTTGCAAAATTGTATAGCAAACATCCACGAAAACAATCTCAGTTTGAACTTCTTCAATGCTTCGAATTTTGAGATACATACTAAAAAGGAAGGGAAGATCTTCCGCAGATCACATTCCGGTGCATTTACAATCATCATGGTTCAATCCGAGCTTCCGGAACTATCTGAAAATGCAGGCAAGACAAATTATTCCTGACCCTTACTCACTTCATCTGGAGACTACTGATATCAGTGAAACCAAGGCCACAGCATTGAACAGACAGCGGACAGTCAGAAGTAGCCCTGATGAGAGCGAAATGATTCGGATGCTCCGGACTTCATCCGAGTCAAAAAAACGTGACAAATTAAGCCTTGAGCACCGAGGAAGAAAAGTGATCTGAACTCCAGTTTCTTATCAAAAGCTGACAGGGCCATAGATCAGATGTACCTAAACAATACAAATGAACCACGGGCGAATAGCGTCAACTTAGTGAGTAAGCTAAGGCAATTACAGTACTACAGTATCCAATCTAGATCTTTCAACGAGCAAGATGCACCTGGAAAAGAGACAAAGGGCCAGCGGAGGATCAAATGCGCTCAGAAGTCCCAGATGCTACGGCGACTGGGCGGGTTTATAGAATTCTCGATGAGTTCTTGTTCATAGGCATTCGTTGCACACGACAGCATGTCCTCGAAGTGAAGAAGAAAGTCAAGTGTGGCCAATCCGATGTGAAACAGTCTACATGTATAATTAGAAGATTTTTTTAAAAAAAAAGGACCCAATGCTTGTGCATTATTGCACTGCACTGCAGGTGAGTATTACACTCGTCTATGATCATACACAACAGTCTTTATCGCAAGACTCGCTATCCTTCGGCTCCCAGGAGTGTTTTAACCAGCGCCGGAATGTAATTACCGTAAAGTCCTTTTCGCTTCTAGGATGCCCCATGTCTGGGTCCACGTAAATGTCGTCCCACTGTGATCTCTCGCTGTCTGTCCTATATTGCCCTGTCAGGTTGAAGTAATTGCACAACGATCGGCATCGAATCCGTAGATAATCTTTTTTGGAGTCGGAATATGGGAATATTTCAAGCCACTTCCTCGAGATGAAAAGCTCCTTAGCATCCTTAATGCTATTCCAAGATCCTTTTCTCCATTCGCGCAAGATATCTGGCTCTGGAAACTTTTTCGGTCTGTAGCCAAGGGCATGCCAAATGGCGACATAAAGGAAAGACTCGAGCTCGTGACGGAAGCGATGAGTATACGCCTTCGAAAGGTCGAGGACCTCGCGGGCCATGAAAGGAGCCGTGCCGGAGTGTACACGGGTAGAGACATGGGTAGGCTCCATGGACACGAGATCAAAGTCGAGAAGAATGTCGACATATTCTCCATTGTCGTCGATATAAAAACCCAGGTTATTGATGCTGATGTCACGATGAAGAATACCGCCCTTCGAGTAAAGCTTATGCGCACCTATCTGAGCTTAGCCAATTGCAAGTCGCATTTTCTAGTGTACTCACAACGTAGACATTGCATTAAAACCTTCCAGAAAATTTCTGGGTTGTCAATTTCGGAAATCGAATTGTATTTCCTCTCAAGGAGAAGCCGAAGCTCCTTCTTTTCGTATTCTTGCGACTTCAGAGAACATTTCTCCCGCAGTTGTTCTGAAGGAGAGTTATCGGCAACAATAGCTTGTCCAAAGACCTGAACGACATGCTTCGACTCAATCTTTCTCGCCTCCACAATGAAGATATGCTCCGAAATGCAATTTGTCACTTGCCAAGAAGACTTTACGACAAGCTTCAAAATTTCGCTGGTGTTACCTGCCACTTCAATGTCGTGAACGGCTGTTCCGCGACCCAGGAGCGAGTAATTGGTATGGACGCGCTCTTTGCGGTGAATATCCATGTTATCGGCTAGTTGGAATGGCGCCCCATCCTCACGGACAGGAACTAGCTCGCAGTGCATCGTCATGGTCTTCTCGGACTTTGTGTCAAATGGATTGATGTAGCCCGTAACAGGATTGAGCCCAAAGCCTACTCAACCAACTTCTCTCTTGACGTAGAGCATGAAAAGGATCGTGAGAGGAGTAAAATCCTCAAGGAAGTCAATTCCATCCGACATGACGACACACGACTGGTGATAATAGCGCAAGTATACTTTTCCATCCTTGACGAGAAGCCCGAGGGCATAGATCCGATCGCCATTCGCACTCAGCATCTCTGCTGCATAGCTAGCAAGCTGAGTCTCAGGATCTCTAGGCTCCCTCGACACGGAGGAGGTCGTGCGAGAGCTCGAAGTGACCTTCCTCTCTCGTCCAGAGCCAGTGCTCCTTATTGGTCTTCCTCGTTTGCTACCTCTGTGCGATGACGTGGATGCTCCTGCTCCAGTCGGACGCTCACTACGCGAAGCCGACGATCTAGACGCCTTGGCTGGACCGGGTTTCTCCACATCATCCTGCTCGGTGAGGCTATCCAGAGGCCTCTTCTGTCCGCTCTTGCTCTCCTTTGATCTCTCTTTCTTGAACTCGAGGCAAAGCAGAACATACCACCAGAAAAGGTTATCGTGTGTGATCTCGACGCCTGGTGACTCGCTCTCACAAACGCCTTTCCCTTTTACATCGGGGGGAGCAGGATATTCACCATCATATCGCGGAACCAGGGGTACATCTGGTTTACGTTCCGCGAAATGAGACTTCAGAACCTTGTCCCCGCAAAAAAGTAGCTTGATCTTGATTGCCTGCGGACCGTACTCTTCGATAGCGTGCTGGACGATGTCGTTTGTGATTTTCACAAACGGGGAATACATATGTCGCTCGTATTTATCCCTCGTGGTGAGTACTTTCTCAAGTTCGAGCTTTCCGGCCAGGAACTCCTCGCTTTTGTCGATATCCCAACTGGCAAACGTCGCCTTCATTGCATTGTACTCTGCGTCTTCGACCTCGAACAAGGATTTGATCATTTCTTCGAAGCTTATACCCTCGTTCTTGAGCAGGTCAATGTCGCGCTTCAAGTCATTGTCTATGCTAAGCCTCGTATACGTCGCCGACGAGGCAACCGCCTTCGAAGGTGTACTATGGATCATTTTGACGCCTTGAAAACCCAGCATTAGTTACAGAGAATGCCATCCAAATGAAGAATGATAGATAAAATGCATACTTGACATAGTGAGACACTAGTGGCCCGATGAGATGGGGGTAGAGAGTGAGTGAGAGGTTGCGTGCTGCCACTTTAGGCCATGCGTGGCTCGACAAACCACCTGAACCACGAGTCGCAAGACAGTTGGATCCTTCTTGACGACAGACGCGATGTTCGACGGCTACGTATCCACTGGCGTTTGCCTAGCAATGTAGCAATCCCAATTCCCGAATCGTGAACGGAGACTTTTCAAGGGGCTTCATCGACTTTTTGATTGTCGATCGTCGATGCGATCCGAAAAGGGAAGTAAAGCTTCTCACACGAATCACGCTGACTGTCTGTCTCAACCTCAGGCTACAGTTGAACTTGAACGACAACGATGGCACAGTCCGAGCTTGCGCACTTTCTGGAGATACAGGAAGACAACTCTCCCCAGATCATAAACACGTCGTCTGGAAGCTCTGCTAGTACCACTGGGTCCACAGCAAGAGCGCAAAACCTGACGAGAGCATGATCCAAAACGTACTGATGCTCTGGACTCCATCCTAGTTGACAAATATATCGTCAAAGCGTTGAACAACCAAGAGAAATTTGACTTAAACTCTTTATCTAGCCGAAAGCTAACATGGACAAAAACTGGATCTGTGAGTAATGGGAATGAACTAAGGGTGAGCAGATTCGACACTACACGATATGTGGAAAACTGAATAAGCTAATAAGTAACTACACTGGTTTACTGAGCCTTTTTTCTTCTTTTTGCTACGGCCGTGGCGTCTAATATTTGTATACGAGATCTATCCCGCTTTCCATGGTCACATGCTATGGTACAATGGCACGAGGGCACTAACGATCGTTTCCTCTATTCCACAGAGTACTTTCGTACGATGCAAAGCATAAGCCTCCTCCCGGAAGCACGCATCCCAATCCTAAGAGCTCTATCGCCTTCTGTAACAAGCTGGTAAGCATTCAGCACATATTGGCTCTCGTAATTACTAGTGTACTACGCTCCACAGCTACGGACATCGTACGCCGGCAAACCTTTTTCCCTGTCTCCTCTCAACAAGCTATGTCACAATAGAAGAGTGCCATAGGGAACGATTCACGGACTCCGTATCCTTGATGATATCCAAGTGCTTTTCAAACGTTGAATGACCAGGATCCTCCTCGGTGGACTCGAAATCTTGCGCGTTCCGATCCACATGGATAACTGGAAGCAATTGCAAGCAAATTCAGATCCATAGCGTGTTAAAAGCACACCACACTGTGTACGTAGGTGGATATCACACCGGTCTATCATCACACACAACAGTCCTTATCACAAACATCACTGTCCTTCAGCTCTCCGACACGCTTCAACCAGCACCCGAACACAATCATCGTGTAGTCTGTGTCGCCCCTAGCAAGCCGCTCCTTTGGTTTCACGCTAAGTGGGTTGCTCCATTGTGATAGCCGCCTATCAATTAGATATTGCCCTACCGTGAAAAAGTAATAGCACAGCGATGCGCATCGAACACGCAGGAAATCACTGTCGGGATCGGAATCAGGGAATATATCAATCCAGTCATCCAGGATGAAGTTATTTAGCTTTCATAACCTTGTACCAAGATCCCTCTCTCCATATGTGCAGGAGATCTTCGATAGGAGATGTCCTGTCTCTGCGACCAAGGGTGTGCCAGACAAGAACATAGAAGAAAGATTCGAGATCATGACGGAAGCACTGCGCGAACAGTTCCGAATTATCGAGGAGCCCGCGAGCCATGAAAGGAACCGAGCCAAGGTGCACAAGGTGAGATTACTGGCTCGGCCCTGTGGACACGAAATCAGAGCCCAGAAGAATGCCGACGTACGCTCCATTCTCGTTGACGTAAACTTGAAACCGCATAACACGTGTGAAGGAGAGTGAGCGCACTCCCCACCTTCAAGGGCCCGACCCGACCTCTCTAACCAGTTACTTTCGAAATGAAGCGTAAAAAGTACACTGCATTGCTTTTATTACATACAACACAATTGCAACTGAAGTACATTGAGTATCTGCATCATTTATCTGTACAAGCATCAGCACAACACGTTCCGAAACCGCTCCCGACTTCATATTTATAGGGTCTACAGAACGCTCATGCGGCCACGGAACCGATGTTTGCCTTGAAGCGTACGGCGTCGGCAGCACTCTTGGCTTTCAACGGCTGCACTGTCGGGGCACCGATGGCCTTCGCAATGCGATCGGAGAGCGATTGGTCGACAGCGGCAAAGACCGAGACTATAGAAGAGATCAGTTGAGCGACTCATGGAGAGCAAACGCATTGATAAAAACGTACGCTGCCTGGCGATCACCTCCTTGCTCTTGCAGTTCTTGATATGACCCGCGACATTACCGACAAGGTGGTCGCGCGCTGTGTCATCCATTGCCTTCTGGTATAGCGCACGTGGCTGCTCGAAGTCGACTGCACAGCGGCATTAGCATGGATGCAGGATTTACAAGGTCGCACACTCACGTTCAGTGATCTCGCTGAGGTCGGCTTGTGCGTGTCCAAGGAAAGCTTCGTGCTTCGCTCCGGCGTACGCCTTCTTCTTGTACGACAGCGGCTGAATGCTGCTTTGGTAGTTGGGGCGAGCACCTTGACTCACGAAAGTCGCCGGTCCATCGCGCTGGAAGTTCGCGATTGGCACGATCGGTGCGTTCACAGGCAACTGCTGGTAGTTTGCCCCGAGACGGTGGCGGTGCGTGTCCGGATACGAGAAGAGACGGCTTTGCAAGACGGGATCCGCGGACGGCTCGATGCCGTGAACGAGATGACTCGGGCTGAACGCAACCTGCTCGATCTCCGCAAAGTAGTTTTGCACGTTCTCGTTCAGGACGATCTTGCCGACAGGCCGGAGCGGGAACTGGCTATGCGGCCAGACCTTCGTGAGGTCGAGAACGTTGTATCGGAACGACTCCGCCTGCGCGGGCGTCATCGTCTGCACGTACACGGTCCAGCTCGGGAACTTGCCGCTCTCGATCGCCTCGAAGAGCTGCTCTGTGCCGTAGTCGGGGTTCGAGCCGGCAAGCTCGCCGGCCTGCGCGTCCGTGAGCGTTTTGAATCCGCCGTCCGCGCGGACATGGACCTGCACGTAGTGGAATTCGCCCTTCGCATTGACGTACTTGAACGTGTGTCCAGAGTAGCCGTGCATGCGGTGGTAGCCGTCAGGAGTACCGCGGTCGGAGAAGAGGATCATCACTTGGTGGATCGACTCCGGATTTTGTGAGAGGTAGTCCTGGAATGGATTCAGTCGATGCACAGAATATCCAGGATGGTTCAACTCACCCAGAACATGTCAGCATCCTTCAAGTGCGTCTGCGGGTCGCGCTTCTGCGTGTGGATGAAGTGTGGGAACTTGGCTGGGTCACGGATGAAGAACACAGGCGTGTTATTGAATACCCAGTCCAAGTTGCCCTCTTCCGTTCGAATCTTGATAGCGAAGCCGCGCGGGTCGCGAGCAGTATCAGCCGATCCACTCTCACCTCCGACAGTCGAGAAACGCATGGTCAACTTCGCCTTCGTCCCGACCTTATCGAAAAGCTTGGCGCAAGTGAGGTCTGAGATGTCATGGGTCACTTCGAAGTAGCCGTGAGCGCCAGCACCCTTGGCGTGTACCACTCGTTCGGGGATACGCTCCCGGTCGAAATGAGCGAGGAGGTCGATGTGGTGGAAGTCTGCAGTTAAATAAGATTGACATTAGTAAGCGTGCAGCAACAAGTATTCGCCCCGATACTGAAGTCGTAGACGAGATGGTGAAACATCGAGGCAGCGAGATGAAAGTGGAGCACGGATAAAGAGTGACATTGGGACGAGTATACTCACCCTGCAGCAGAAGAGGGCCGATATTTCCTATACGCTCAGCTGCGTAAGGCTCGGCGACCGGTGCACCATTAGAGGTAGTGTAGACTGCGCCGTCGTCCTCTTTGAAGATTTTAGCAGAAGGCATGGTAGCGGATTGAGATCAAGAGTGGATTGTTCTGGAGAAGAGATATCGTCGCCGTCCGAGAAAGCTCGATAGAGTGCGAGATGGAAGCGCACAGGGGGTTATATACTGCAGACTGGTCATAGTCGTCTGTGTAAGAATCCAGGTGACTCTCCGAGAACACAGTCATCCTATTCTAAACAACGCTTCCCGATTGGTCTGCGCCTTCTGCCTGATCGTGATCACGGGACTTCTAGTCACGTTTCGTCACCTGCTTTCTCTCCTATCTTCCAATCTTCTTCCTCAGAGTCATCTTACTCATTATTTACTCGATTTATTTCAACTTTCTTGCCTGACGTCGTCATTAGCAGGTGGGATAACGAACAAACGGGGCCAGCGCTTGCTCTGCATTCTTGTGTCTCGTGGACACGACCAGCAGTTCTTCAATTCAGTCATCTGGCCTCTTTTTCTCAGCGCGCATCTCAAGATACCTTCTCGTCCCATGATGAGCCTCCTATTGCAGATAGAACGGGTGGGATGACCTCTGGGCTGCCATCTTCGATCCCCTTCGTGACCATCTAGACTCCGCAGTGCGCACCCGTGCTAGCTATCGCACACTGGAACTCAATAGTCTGCTCGTCGCTCCGACGCTTCGCACTCGTTCTGCGGTCACTATCGGAACTTGATCTATGTCCATTCAGCTTGTGGATCCTGGTCTCTCCGACTCGCAATTAATATTGTTTCTAAACACTTTCTCCGATCCTTTATTTATGACTCCCACGCCAACTGCAGAATAAGGGCTTTTCCATGCGCGAAAGATGTATGCATCCTAGTACAAATTTAGATGTGATAAATTGGTCGATCGCCCTTCCATATACGCAACGTTCTTCACGCTTCCCTTCTCCATCACTTCGCTTCCATGGCGTCTGTCAGCCGTCTTCAACCGTGCATCGACACGCTTGCTATCCGGGCCGTGATGGAATGGCGTGGAATCTTTACTAATACTATCTTCTTTGCATGCTTAACTGGAAAATGCCAAGATGTGCAGAGTCAGCTTTCCTGATGCATATAATTCTATAGGGAATAGAACTAATAGCGCACTTGTTAGACCATTCGTTGTGAACTCAACTTCGGGAGCCGTGCCTTGAATCTCCAAACTCACGGTAGCTTCACAACAAAGCATCCGGTTAGAGCCAAAGATGATAAATGAGATGAAAAGATGGATTCATCATCTCATGTTCTTCCACTGTCATCGGCGTTATCATTTTGCAGGGATTCATGATGGCAGTACTAGTGTCTTTCATGTTGCCTGTCAAAAGAGGCCGTAACAGAGCTCAATATCATGATGATGCAATACCTCGAGTCCCGGGTGCTGGAATAAGCTCGTGACGCAGTACCCTTCATTCTTCTATCCGAACTGTATACGTGGTCGCCTTCTTTCAATTTCTGAAGTGAGGGGTAGAGAGGGCTTCTATTTATACACAATACTTGTTGCTGTCAACAAACATATAGCTCTGCGGAAGCATACATGAAACGCTTCATTAGCGTCGTACTAGCCGCCACATACACAGTGGAAGACCAAGTCGACCAGTTGAAGGGGAAAGAGCGCTCTTATAATTTGCTCCTGGAGCTGACATCAGCTCTGCCTCTCTAATAAGTAACTGAAGGATACTTTCAGAAGAAAGTCTTTGTTCAGTTCGGTACGCCCCTCCATCATGTTGTATTGTTTTACAGCTTATGAGATGCCGAGTCGAAAATGCCCAATAATCACACATTTTTACAGAAGAAATAAAAGTCAAGAAATATAGAGTAGTGACCGACCCAGCAATGAAATATTATATGGCTGTTGTATTGTGACCATGTTGGACGATACAAATTACTTTCAAGTGATCGAATAATTGGATGGTTTGGAAATATGAGAGGATCAAGCCTGACGGAACGAAGCTCGTTCACCTAGAGAGGTTAAATTCAGTAACAAAGCTGGCATATCATTTAAAATATACGTGCTCTAAACATATACTATTCAAGTATCAGTCAATAGGCTCTCATGAATCACCCGACCTTCAGTGTATCAATATTGATGTTCTCTGAAAAGTTCCAAGTAAAGCATTCACGCTTGAATGTGCTAATCATACTACTTCTGAGGTTTATGCGGCTTCTCCCTATGCAGTAGTAGTGGGTATCTGGGAGCGGAACAAATCGTGTTCCGTGGCAACTTTGAACGGCCTGGCAGTTTCCGAGTCCGACTGACGCGACGCGCGTCGCAACCACGTGATACATGTATACTGATTAACTCCGAGTTACCCGACTGCCGCTTGCGCTGTGCGTGCACACAATCCACTTCAAGAAGCTATCATGCACCGTGCACAGGCTCAAGCTTCTTTGATGAATGTCAATTATACGACTTTTATGATGGTCAGACAGACTTGGACCGTATCTACCACCGCAGTGTGGCTTTCAAGTTAGGCCCCATCGACGCTCTGCGCATGGATCCAGAGCATTTTGCACCAGGTGCATCAGCCGAAAATTACGACCTTAAGGCGGAGAGCTTGCACGATAGACACGTAACAGAGCAAAGGGGGTCAGTCCAGATCGTCATTGAGCCAGGCTCGCACGACGCGATTGGTTTGGAAACCAGCAGCAAGCAATTGGCAGCGCCTGTGCGCGAATCTGCTCCGGAGACACGGGAACGGGTGGTAACGGTAGGAGAGGCGGAGCGAGACGACGAAAGCTGGAAGCGTATGTGATAGACCATTCCTTCATTACGCTGTTTGTTTTGTGCTCACTGTGGTTCATTTGCAACATTTCGTGTCCAGATCCATTACGTCCAGAGCTCCGCCAGGACAGACAGGCAGATTATGAAGACCCTTCGATTTTGGTTGAAGAAGGCGTTGATCGAGAGCTGCTCTCGACGACCGCGTCATATTCATCATTCTATGGTTTGTGCATGTTCCTCCTGTGACTCGAAGAAAGGTCTGATCGTCTACTCGTGATATATTTTTTCGTTAGACATATCTACTTCTCGCCGGCCTGTGCGTCCTACGTATTACCATCAGGCCGAAGAGATCAATATGCTCGACATGATACATGCCCTGCGTCGCAAAAGAAGGTTGGAAGCTGGTGGAGCACCCCCTGATGGAAAAACTCGCATTCCATCGCCAGTCGAAATTGCTCCGTTTGCGGACACACTCTATGATGACATTCCCGGTCCTGCAGAATATTATCGATTTTACTGGTATCTAGAGCCTTTTAATTACAGCCTTTTTCATAAGTCCTGCGACACGTGCATGTCACGTGAAGTGAGCCGCGTCAGAGCCAAAGTGTCGAAAAATTAGAATGAATGCCTATTTTCTCTGTGAATTCTGCACAGAACCTGCTCATTACAGCCATTTTCATAAGTCCTGCGACACGTGCATATCACGTGATATGAGCCGCGGCTGAGCCAACATGTCGAAAAATTAGAATGAATGCCTATTTTCTCTGTAAATTCTGTGCAGTACCTACCCATTAAGTACTCAAAAAAAGGCACAGTTCTCAGGAGCAGAAATATGTAAAATAGAGAGCAATATGTTGACTGTGTAGGTGGGTGGAGATCAAACAAGTGCAGCCAGTCTGTTTTCTCATACATTTCCACCGAGATTCAAAAATTATGGCTCCCCTACATCTACCTATAAAATTCTTTTCTGTGTCTGTAAATTAAGTATAGGACTATACCAACATCTCCTGAAAGTTTGAAGCCAATCCATTCAGTATTCATGGTGCAGCAGCAAGATTTGTGTTCCACTTCAAGCTCTTTCCACCCTCCTTTTCTCACAACAGGTCTTGCAGAGTAGAACACAAATCTTGCTGCTGCACCATGAATACTGAATGGATTGGCTTCAAACTTTCAGGAGATGTTGATATATTCATATACTTAATTTAAAGACACAGGAAAGAATTTTATAGGTAGATGTAGGGGAGCCATAATTTTTGAATCTCAGTGGAAATGGGTGAGAGAACAGACCAGCTGCACTTGTTTGATCTCCACCCACCTACACAGTCAATTTATTGCTCCCTATTTTACTTATTTCTTCTCCTGAGAACCGTGCCTTTTTTTGAGTACTTAATGAGCAGGTTCTGTGCAGAATTCACAGAGAAAATAGGCATTCATTCTAATTTTTTGACACTTTGGCTCTGACGCGGCTCACTTCACATGACATGCACGTGTCGCAGGACTTATAAAAATGGCTGTAACCACACCACTTTATTTTACAAAAAAATACATAGACAGATAGCAAATTGTCTGAAGTTTTTTTACATGGTTCAAGGTTGAGATTTGGATGGTTGAATAAAATTAAATATGTCAATGAAGAAAGTGAGCACTGTACAGCCACAAAAGCAGTGAACCCTTCATAGCCACAGCCTGAATTTAGTATAAAAGAGGTCCAAAATTAACATATATGGTATGCCATCAGCTTATGAAGCTGACAAAAACCCAAATTGGGCTCCAAAAATTGGCCCACATTACAGCCTTTTTCATAAGTCCTGTGACATGTGCATGTCACGTGAAGTGAGCCGTGTCAGAGCCAAAGTGTCAAAAAATTAGAATGAATGCCTATTTTCTCTGTGAATTCTGCACAGAACCTGCTCATTAAGTACTCAAAAAAAAGGCACGGTTCTCAGGAGAAGAAATATGTAAAATAGGGAGCAATAAATTGACTGTGTAGGTGGGTGGAGATCAAACAAGTGCAGCTGGTCTGTTCTCTCACCCATTTCCACTGAGATTCAAAAATTATGGCTCCCCTACATCTACCTATAAAATTCTTTCCTGTGTCTGTAAATTAAGTATATGACTATACCAACAGCTCCTGCAAGTTTGAAGCCAATCCATTCAGTATTCATGGTCCAGCAGTAAGATTTGTGTTCTACTCTGCAAGACCTGTTGTGAGAAAAGGAGGGTGGAAAGAGCTTGAAGTGGAACACAAATCTTGCTGCTGCACCATGAATACTGAATAGATTGGCTTCAAACTTTCAGGAGATGTTGGTATAGTCATATACTTAATTTACAGATACAGGAAAGAATTTTATAGGTAGATGTAGGGGAGCTATAATTTTTGAATCTTGGTGGAAATGGGTGAGAGAACAGACCAGCTGCACTTGTTTGATCTCCACCCGCCTACACAATCAATTTATTGCTCCCTATTTTACTTATTTCTTCTCCTGAGAACCGTGCCTTTTTTTTGAGTACTTAATGAGCAGGTTCTGTGCAGAATTCACAGAGAAAATAGGCATTCATTCTAATTTTTCGACACTTTGGCTCTGACGTGGCTCACTTCACGTGACATGCACATGTCGCAGGACTTATGAAAAAGGCTGTAAAAGATGATACTTTGTAAACTCAGTAATCGTAACAGCAAGTACAAATACAAGAAGAAAGTCCATATATGCAAATGCCAATGCTGTCTTCAAGAAATGAATGGCATGAGGTGCAAATTGCCCACCTATATAGTTGAACAACACGTGCAGATAGACCAAGTGATGCTAGCTTACAACTCAAGATATACCTCTCAACCTTTCTGAGCACCAACCAGGGCAACAGCAACAGCGACCGTCTTGTTATCAGCAACAGCAGCAACAGCAGCAAATGCCTCATCAACAGGAACAGCAGCAGCAACAGTGTCTGCAGCAGAGTAAGACCCAGGGCTTCTCCTCACAGACGACGAGGATTTTGGTGGATTCTATGATGGAACGGACAATGCAGGTGCTTGGAACAGGGAAATGGGTGATGAGGAGGTCGGAATGGAGGTGAATGGCAGCAAGACTGAACATGGTGCATGTCAGGACTCAAACTTTTCTTTTTATTATTTCTTTTCTTCTAATTGCTCCTTTTCATTATAATTAATCATCTTTTCAATCATTTCCCACACTCCTTTCACATGACCTTCATTTGTTTCATTCCGCCCCCTTTATATAATGTTAGGCAATGGGGCAACCAGTTCTCATGAGGTGATCACTGTATATAAGAAAGAGGAATCGCATCTGAACACTTGTTCTACTTTTCCTCTTACCTCTGTGACGACCTAGGTGAGACTGTGTCCCCCTCCTGTAGTAGAGTACCTTGTATTAATCCTCTTACCTCTGTGACGACCTAGCCTGAGTATAGTGTATCCTGAGTCTCCACTCGAGTTTACCACGTCCCAGACGACAGTCAACCGAGGCCTGCCCAGTCCGAGTCGTCTCCCAGACTCCCACCTAACATAAAAGCAGAACCCCACCTAGGCCCATCCTCAGCGTACATTGTCGCTGTCGACTCGCCTTCACCCGATCTAGAGGAGCACTCCCCTTGATGGACTTGACATGAAAACCCCCCTAAACAACAACCCTCAACCCTGCCCAGACGTTCTTGGACGTTTGTGTATTACGTAAAACTTCAAACCGACACTTTTTGACCCTGGCTCTCCACATCTCCCTTTGGTGGAGGAGCCACTTAACTTGGACGTGGGTGATGTTACGTGTTCAGTCATCAACATCGTTGTCGATTGTTATCTCTGTCGTGTCGTTCTGCCTCATCATCAACTTCACCGACAAACCCGTTCAACATTGGCGTAACCCTAGACCGAACGAACAACCAATCCCTGTTCCCCTGCTGTCTTAGACAAGATAGATATCACCGAGGAACAGCATCGAGCCCTCCCTTCATCAGCATGGTGGGACCCAGATCGACCAAGTTATGTCGCAACTGACAACAGCGGTGTTGTACACGAGATCTGGTACAGTGATATCAACAAGCATTGGTATTCAACAACAGCAGAAGGGGAAAGAGCTAGGTGGTCCCCAGCCATCCCTCTATCGCCCACACCATCAATGTTGACAGTGACGTTACCATTGTCCCCAGGTCCATACCGTGAAACCCGTAGGGACCCTTCACCGCCAACACCACCTGAACCTTTGATGCCAACGCCCAGAACAATGTCAACAGGCTTCAGCCAGCAACAGATGGAGCAGATCGTGGCGATCATCGCAGGCGCCTTCGCCCATCATGCAGCAAATGCTCTGGCCACTCCTGCTCCCATAGCCCTGACCCCCAACATCAACGTTGCCCGGCTACGTGAATTCACTGGCGGCGACGACTACCTGGACTTCAAATGTGAGATCCTCCTCTTCATCTCGGCAAACCTGAGCTGATACCCAACGTCGGATAGCAAGATCTATGTTGCCCTCTCTTACCTAAAGGGCAGCAATGCGGTGATGTGGGCACAAAACTACGTGGAGGAATCAATGACGGCCAGCATCGTAACCTTCACAGATAGTTGGACCAGGTTTCAAGAACGCCTGGACGCCTTGTTCAATGACCTGAACCAGAAGGAAAAGGTGCTAGCGAAGTTCTGAACAAAGGTTCAGAAGGACCTCACCGCTGACGAGTTCTTCCAGGACCTCAACATCATCATCACAAGAGCGGGGCTGACAGACGACAGCATCATCTGTGACCGTCTGAAGCAGGCAATGAACATCAAGGTGGTCCGTGGAGTACTAAGGTCGACGCCGGTCCCAACAACATACGACACCTGGAAAAAGAAGGCCATCGAGATCGACCGAGGCGAACAACAGATCTGGGCCATCCAACAAGGTTGCACCTTCCCGACTCCACCATGCCCGCAGCAACAGCAGGTGCCTCCAACTCGCCGTCCGGTTGTGATCCCACACGTCGACAAGTGTGATGTGATGGGTGTCACTTTTGGAGGTGCCGGACAACCAATGGACGTCTCGATGAATGAGGCGCAATGACAACGGGCATGCTGGATCTGTGGCCAGCTAGGTCACTTCAAGGACAAGTGCCCACAAGGACAAGGGATCGTGCAGCATATGCTGCAGATGATGGCGCCAGGTGAACGTCATCTCCTCGCTGACAAGCTGGGTGCAATGAAGGAATTGGCATTCGAGGAAGTCATAGACACTCAAAGGTCGACAGTGGAGAACTATGTGGAGGAGGAAGGAGATGATGAAGAGGTTGTTGACTTGCAGGGTTTTGCGAGTGGTCAGGCGTGGCCATCGGGGCGACTGACCAAGAAGAACATGGGACTTGAGGTAGTGGGCCATTGGGATGGCAAGCTACGATTACTGTTTTCTGTGTCTTTCATTTTATATGAGAGGACTAAAGCTTGCAAATTATACTAAAATATTATTCTCATTAGTGAATTATTTAGTATTCAGTAAACAGTAATCATAGCTTGCCATCCTAATGGCCCACTACCTCAAGTACTAACTAAAAAACCAGCAGCATTCAAAAATTGATTAAAAATTTCTCCAAAAGGTGCAATTCGAGAATCCAGAGTGATATGATTGAGTAGACAAGAGAGGAATATGAACATGCCAACAAGTGATTTCAGTGATAAGGGCATCTGTCCAGAGCAAGGAGTGACTAAACATGGGAGTAGGGTAAAAGAAAGAAAGAAAGAAAAAGAAAAAGGGCAGGAATCCGAACTTAAATATGTTCCAAGATTCACAAGCCCGAACCGACAGCATCTACAACATACAGCACCTGTTGTGGCCTCACAAAGAGACCTCGATACTCTGCGTTCGACATGTCCGACACTGACGGCGAACTGCTACGGAAACACTTCTTGCGGTCAACGCTGAGCTGCTCCCCCTCGCGCTTCGTGCCCTTCCAGCCACTAATAACACTAGTTCCACAGTTATCCGTCAAATCAACGCATTGCCGGCTGGTCATGCATTCGTCGTCACCCCATTCCGATGCCAAAGTAGCGCACGCCACCCCATGAGCCGTCATTCCACTGGCGGCCCTCAAGCTGATCGTCTGCCCAAGCATCACCCACGGGCATCTCGACACCGACCCATGGCCCGCTCTCACCCTCAACCTCGCCGATATAACGGGCAAACGCACGGAACCGCTTCTGCCTTGAAGTAATGATACATGGAATGCCGATGTCCAATGTAGCGCCACGGGGTTGCAGCATGTCCGTCTCCCCCGCAGACACTCGATTGAGGGTAATGGTGTCATTCGATTCCTTGTGCCGCAATGTAGCGAGAGTTGTATTTGATCCGTTGTTGCTCGATCGCAGAGATCTGTCGTCTGCGATGATGGCATCCATCCGCCCTTTCCCCTTCCCCTCCCCTTTAATCGTCAATGTACTGCCTGTATTGGGAGGATCTTCAGGGTCAATATTTTCCTTAGATGGCATTTTCGGCAATGGCCAAGCTTTCCGAGATACGGCCAGCAACGTAGTTCATCGTAAGTTTCCTGTCAAGCATCTTCAAGCGATCGAGCTCAAGATGAAGTAGCCATGGCGACTGAAGATGAGGACCCGACTCAATTTCCTCGTCGGAGATGGAGAAGAATGCATCAACAAACTCCTTATCATCCTCAATGATCGTCGTACTTGAATCAGGATCGTAGTAGATCTCGACCGTCGCTGTAACGGTACGCAGCGATGTGTGCACAAGTTCTGTTTGCACCGACTTGGCCCTCGTGTCGACAGCAGCAATTTCTGGGTCCAGGTACACGGAGTCTTGATATTCACGGCGATGTTGATGATTTCTTTAAGACGCGGCACACCGAGCGTGACGTTTTTACTCGAAACACCAGCGTAATGGAAGGTATTTAGTGTCATCTGCGTCGCCGGCTCACCAATCGACTGGGCAGCAAGTATGCCGCACATCTCGCCCGGATGAGCGACCGACTGGTTGAACTTCATCTCCACCTCGCCCAAGACCCAGTCAAACGCTTCTCTGTTGAGATGGAACTCCTCTAGGACTGGACACGCGGCAAAAGTCGCCCGAAGGAGCATGCGGAATGCAACAGAAGCGTTCTCGGAAGCTTCCTTTATTAAAAGATCGTCGCCGCGCACAACGATGAGGCGGTCTGCGAGCTGCTGCACCTGCTCAATGATGTAAACCGGCTCCAGATCGCTCGGTTTTCTGTGGTCGATATAGAAAATCTGCGTTGCGTTCTGCACGATACGGTTCAGGTTGACAGGAAGATAGTGGGCAGCGGAATTGTCACGGCCCGGGAAAATGAATTCATGTAGCAAGTTACGATCCTCATGAAGACGGTCGTATTCCTCATCGAGTTTTTGCCGGAGCTCGAGGGATGAGTCGTCGATACCGATTTGCAAAACATCAGGAAGGAATCCACCCTTTGGGTCAGTGACGTCGACCCGATAGCGATGTTCGAACTCACGATCACTGATACCGAACGTTTTGATCGTTTGCCGTTCAATAAAAGCACCGTCCAGTGAGTTTCGTACAGTCCCGTCGTAGCAGACAGCCACGTCTTCGAGTGCCTTTACAAGTCGACGCTGAATGTAACCAGTCTCGGCCGTCTTGACAGCGGTATCGATCAAACCTTCGCGACCAGCCATAGTGTGGAAGAAAAACTCTTGTGGAGTTAATCCACGAAGATACGAGTTCTCAACGAAACCGCGCGCCTCTGGGCCGAAGTCATCCTCCGTAAAGTGAGGTAGAGTGCGATGCCCGAAGCCAAACGGGATTCACTTCCCTTCAACGGCCAACATCTCTCGTTGTTATACCCAATAACGTTGTTGTTTGTTGGATCCGGATTCGCGTTGAGGTAACGTTGTATAAGGTCGCGTGATTCCTCGGCGGTGAAGCGGAATAAAACATGCAAACGTTCAACATAACGAAAATAGAGACGGACTGGATGGCGTGTCTCGGTCGCAGAATCACGGTACTGCAGGAAATTGTTGGGCAGTTGTGGGGGACCCACCATTTCACTTGCGCGTTGCAAGCCGAGGATGAGAAGATCGAGGACAAGACCATAATATTGGAAGACAAAGGCAGAGAACTGCAGACCGCGGATCATCCCGTATGTGTTCGTATGTGCCATATCTTTGTAGGTGAAAACACAGTTATTATTCGCTGTGATATAGTCCGCAAGATTATGGTCGAGAATAAGACGAAGCAAACGGTTGAGAAGGGTCAAGTCAATCTTTTCGTAGACCTTCGACAGTACGGTCTCCATCATCACTACGCATTCGCCCTCGCTTGTCTCCCAGATGTCCGTCAAGTTATTGATACCCTGACAACACTTGTACACCAGAAGGGGAGGAGGTTCAATGTCCGCAGGCTTGATCCATGCCGGGAATAACCCGCGCCTGTCAGCCTCAAAGTACAAGAACAGGTCAAGATATGTGTCTGTAATCTTCTCAACGGGTTCGATGTCGTAGCAGGGGATGAGCTTGCCATATGTGTCGAAGAACTCAATGCCTGCCTCTCTGAAGGCTCGCCGAGCGAGCAAGAGACGCTTGATCCTAGACAGACCTGCACGCGAATCGATTAGCTACACCCTACGACCAATTAGAAAAAAAACATACATTCGCGTGGATTGTCATACGCCTGCTCAAAGAGAGCAAGCTCCTCACGCTGAGATTGGTTAAGACGACCTTTGACGCTGTGCGCGTCATGCTTGTACGAAAGGGGACTGTATGGAAACATCAGTGAGAGCTATTGAAAGGCGTAGTTATTTGGATCTTACGGGAATGGGATGGGAGCACCGCGCGCGGCGTAAGCTCCTCACGGCCATGTACGTGCGGATCGTGGTGATGATGGTGTTCGCGCGGTAGGTTGATGTTCCGTGTGTTCAACGTGAGAGTATTTGTGCGTGTGCGCGGCGTCGCATCGATAGCACCGGGAGCACCTGGCGGGGCACCCATAGCGAGGTAATTGTTTACGTTTTGATCGAGTGCAACAATCCCATCTACGACGTCATCGTCCGCTGCATTCGTCTCGATAATGATATGTGCATCCAAATCGACATCGAGCGCATCAGATGTACCCGCGACACCTACATCGGCTGCACCGGTCGCCGCTGGTCAGGGAGAGTCTGCAACGATTCCGACGGTCCGACGTCCGTGGAGAAGTGAAGGAGGCGGGAGCAAGTCTTCGTCCATGTCCTGGTCGTGTGATGTCGTCGTCTCCATCTCGACATCACCATCCGCATCCGGCTCGCCATCATCCTCCGTCTCTGTGTCAGGCCTCGAAGTTGATGTCGAGGGCGTTGCCGCTTCTGCCACCATCCGGGCGCGAATTGTTAGAGAGCGCGCCATCGACGCACCCGCAGTTGCCTGCTCGCGTGCATTCGGCTGTGTGTCCCAAACTCGGCGCGCCACGACTTGCCAGATCTGTCACGCCCTGGTACAATGACCGTACTTGTTGGGGTACCTGAGCCAGACGGCGTCGCATTCGCAGACGTGTCAGTCGAGACGAACGTCTCAGCATCCAATGTGGCAATGCTTTGTTCTTCCTGAAAGGCCCTCAGATCAGTCAGCCAATAACAAAGATGATGGATGACTCACCTCGGTGTTCGCAAGGGATCGTTCGATAGCGAGCAGTCTGACGAGTTCTTGGGCCTGCTCGCGCTGACGCTGTTCTAATTGCTGCTGCCGTCGTTGCTGACGCTGTTCACGGGTCTCGCGTGGTATGCCGCTCGCACTCGTGCTCGGCCCGACAACAAATCCTTTTGACTCCAGCCATGCCTCCAACACGCACCCAACGACCTCGAGAGTACCCGCCTGGACGACGCGGCTCCGTATGAGCTCTGAGCCACGCACACCGATGTTGGCCACACATTGGAATGCAAGGGAGAATCGGTAGGCGGCGTGCCGGTCGAACGACTTTGGGTTCAGGGCTGGCACAAGTGCTGGACGTGGAAGGCCCGAGGGCGACAGATCAAAGATCGCCGATGGATTCTCAGGCGGCGGAGGGGAGAGGCAGAAATCGCGAAGGAGGAGGACAAGCACTCGAGGCCACCGTCGCACGTGAGGATCTCTCGGATGCGTGGTGAAGTCGAAATGAGATATGTGAGGTGCGTGAGCGAGTTCAGCAATGGCAAGGGAGACGTAATATCGAGCGCTGTGTACGATGAGCAGTCAGTCGAGCACACTGGCGGCGGCGATGAGCAGAACAGATCAATACCGAAGGGGATATAGTCAACTAGCTGTTGTTGTATGATAGATCCGAATAGATGGCCCGTCATCGCGAGTTCGCACGGCAGGTAGAACGTCTGGAAGAATTTGGATTCGTCGAAGAGGAAGTGGTGCATGCAAGGGAAGATTTCGTGGTCGCGCGGTTAGTAGATTTCTTACTGCATTGTAGCACGATGATGACTTGGTCGATCGTGATCTGTTCGCCATACATCTGCTTTAAAATGCCGTCGACCTCTGCTTCAATGTCAGAGGAATAGCTGATGACAGTGAATGTAGGCTCCGAGTTTCCGGCGCCAGGATAGTCTTCACGATTTCGATGGAGATGTAAAGAGAGCTCGGAACGATGTTCTGAAATGCAATCAAGCAAGACCTACAGTCAAAGATCAGTAAGCGATCGCAGAGGGAACCATAAAGACACTCACACGAAAGTAACGATTGCATTAACGGCCGAAGAGCTCGACGGATCGCTACCCTGTTCAAAGAAATGTGCACTAGTATCCGACTTACTGTCCATAACGCCATTAGCAATGCCCGTCGCAAGACACATAAGAATCAGAAAAGTTCGTCTCCCGTTCGATTTTGCTCCGTTTACTAGGCGTGCTCCCACTGTTCAACATAATCTTCATGTCCGCGCCAGTGAATGCAACTAAGCCAATAATCCACGTTGTGTTTCGCATTGAACATCCATGGAATAGCATCTCGTTGATGGTCGCCGGCTCGACTTTCTCTGCCCCCGCCTCGTGCTCGCGGTATCTCAGCACGCCATTGTAAAGGTACAGATTAGCGTGCGGCGGTTCGGAGTCCAGGATGAAACTTGCATGCTCAATGTCTTCCTCGCTCTGCAGAGATGATGTCGCCTTCAATGACCGATGAGGCTTCAGATTCGTTTCGCCATCCAGGTTCTTCGTCTCCAAATAGCATAAGCCATCCTCTTCCGAAGTAGAAAGGACAATGATGTCGGCCGGCACTTGATCGTTATTGCGCAACAGAACAATGTCTCCGATTCGAGAGCGTGCGTTCCCAACGTGCCGTACCAGGTGCCCGCCCATTCCAATCGACGACGCCAATGGACTTACGCGAAAGAGTGGTAACCACTTCATGCACCAGCCCTCTCCGAAAAGACCAACAAGGGCGCGCCGCACGCCACGCTCAAGGTATGTGTTCTGCACGTCTGGACGCACGGAAAACGCGAGCGTATGCGGTGCGCGACGTGCACACTGGCGGCAGCGAGACCCACCTGTGCCCCAGCGACCTCCAGTGATACGTTCATACTCAGCAAATTCGAGGAAAGCGTGGAAGAGCCCATGGAGAATCTCCTGCACGATGCGTGCCTGCACCTTGTCATGGAGCGTCTGCAATTGAAGATAGTTCGCGGAGCACAGGATAGCGAAAGCGGTGTCCAAGTCATATGAACGGTCGCTGAAGCTGAGCGTTTCGGTGTATGAGTATCCTAAGGAAAAGTGCAGCGCTGGAGGAGCAAAGGGAGGTGAGGGAAGGCAAAGGGTCGTGAGCTCGCCGGGGCCAGGGGTATTCTTGAGACCATAGGTGATGAGTTGATCGCAGAAATACGGTGCACGCGTTACAAGAACAAAAAATCGATGTGAGCAGAAGACGGCGGTCGTCTCTTCTTCATTGGAAGGAGCACCTATTGTTGGCATATCGCTGTGTAGTTCAATGCGAACGTCAGAATACAGACGAGACCTCCACACGAACACAAGGTCCTCGCGAAGCTTGTCGACGCGTGCCTCTTCCACATTGGCGTCGCCTTCCCGGCCCTCCTCATTCGCATCGAACAAAAACTCAAACACATCCCCAAATCCCTTTCCTGTATAGAGATACTCGAGCTCGTTGGTGAATAACACGGGATTATGGTTGAGAGATATGCGCGTGAGGGAGCCGATTACAGAGGGCGCAGGGGAGATAGGCCAGAATTGGGAAGGTGAAGTGGAGCACATTGAGGCGGTAGGGGAACTCAACGCCAAGGTTGAGAGAGTGTGCAGATGTTGTCGGCATTGGAAGTGACAATGTCGGAGAGGCAGCGAAAGGAAGTGGGGACACGATAGGTGTCGGGCGGAACGAGAAATAGTGCGCCTGGGAACTGAGTAGTGCACGAGCATAAATGATAGCTAGCATTTGTTAGTCTCAAGGACAGGTGGTAGGTTCTGCGCTTGTGCTCACCTTTATGTCCCCGAACCTCCGAGTCCGCGTTGCGGCCTTTGTCCATCGCGTCCTCACCCATTAGATCCCAGACGTCGTCTGGGAAGCAATCCTTCGCGCGATGAAAGAGCGATTGGAGGTCCTCTTGCCATGCTGTTGTCGACCTCTTCGTTGCCTCGAGCAGTGCAGGTGGGCAGGCAGGCAGCTGTGACGGGACGGCTACCAAGACAAGCAGTGATGTAGTGTGATAAAGAAAAAAGCAGAGAAATCCCAAGAGAAAGGTGAAGGAGACAGACTCGTCGACGGTGCCTCCCACTGAGGTTGGAGATCATGTTGGCACTGTCGTCAACTTTGCTTTCGACTGATTTTTAATTCAACCAGGCCACTTTATTTTACAAAAAATACATAGACAGATAGAGATTTGTCTGAAGTTTTTTTACATGGTTCAAGCTTGAGATTTGGATGGTTGAATAAAATTAAATATGTCAATGAAGAAAGTGAGCACTGTACAGCCACAAAAGCAGTGAACGACTTCATCGCCACTGCTCAATTTAGTAGAAAAGGGGTCCAAAATTAACATATATGGTATGCCATCAGCTTATAAAAGCTGACAAAAACCCAAATCAGGCTCCCTAACTTTGCCCATAACAAAAGACGATACTTCGTAAACTCAGTAATCACTGCGTTTCAGAGGGTGTTAATACACTCCTGTCTAGGCGCGTGCTACATAAGGTACACGTGCCTAGACAGGAAATTTTTGCATATCTAGACAGATGGTGTCTAGAAGTTAGGAGTCTGACCCGGACGGGTTAGCACAAGTTGTTTAATTGAGTTAATACATGTATCTGTATAGATTCAAATAGTATACCTACAAATTTTTGTATAGACTTGTATAGGTGGCCTAAATTACTTGTATATATGTGTGCTAGGATACAGCTTAAATTTTTTGAGATCCGATTTAGGGACAATTTTTAGCTATATTAGGAAATGTTACTAATATAACGCGGTCTCGTGACTACTGTGCTAAGCGAAAGCGCGCGCTTCAGCGACGCGTACTGCATCGCGTCGACCCCCCCGTGCGCTATGGACCAGCAAAACGGCATTTTCGACCCGGCGTTCCTAGCGTTCTACAATACGTGGAAGGCGCAGCAAGTTGTGCGGCCGCAAACGCCCCAGTCGCAGCAAACGAGCACTTCGGGAACCGGGTCGTCCTTGCCGCCGTCATCTGATGGCCCTGTCATCGACCCTCGCTTACTTGTTCAACCCTCGTCGCCCATACATCAAGCAACTCCTTCAGCGGAACTCGTGCTTGAACTGTTCGTAGCGCGACTCGACTGAGTTGAGACCCAGGTGAAGGTGCTGACGCGGCGGAATGGGGGCGAGGACAGTGATACCGACGACGAGGGCGATGATGACGACGACGACAGTGGACAGCGCAAAAAGCGCGCTCGTTTGTTGAAAGGCCGCATGCGAGACATGTCGTCAGCACAGAAAGGGGCGCGCGATGAACTGATGGTACGTACTTTTTTTTTTATTGTCCTGCCTATATGCTAATTGGTTTTCGTTAGAGAAAAACAAGGCGAGTGATGAAGGCACTCGCAAAACGGGGTGAAGGAATTGCAGAAGACGAAGACAACGAAGCCCTGCCAGCAGATGAGCAGGGCTTCATCCCGAATTATGAATTTCCGGCAGGGGACTCTACAAATCAGGATTTTATCAGCCGCGCGGTTGACCTTGTTCTTCAAGAATATGAGGTACGTACTAGAACGGCTCGATCTGTCTTGACATACTAATATTAATGTTGCATCATTCTATCAAGCCTGACCTAGCCACGGGTCACTTCGTATGCGATGGCGTGCCATTCAAACGAGACGACTGCATTAAATTTGCAGGAACGACCTATGATAACCAAAGACGCGCGTTCCAGAAGACAACGGACCCTGTGAAGAAGAAAAAAAACAAGAAATCAATGGCAAAGAACAGGAGGCACCTCCGTCGTCGCCATGTGAGTATGGGAAGATCATCTCCAGTCCTTTCGAAGGACATTTACTTACATTTTTACCTAGATGAAGGCCCAGCGGAAGAAGCAGGCGACGACGTACCAGGCTGAGTACGGAGTCGAGCTGCCGGTGGAAATTTTCCAGTCCGACTGCATGACGGAGCTCGTTAGTGAGCTTGACTCCGATAACGTCTCGGACGCACCAGACGAAGAGGACGAGGACGAGGACGCCAGGGTCGCGATGAGGGAGGAGAGGGTCAAGACAGCGAGGGCAGACCATCGTATCGTGCTCGCCACACACGCCGGGCTCACGGAGGGAGAGCGACGAGCGAAAGTGAAGGTCTGGGAGGAGAAGAAGCAGGCATTCCGCTCAGTAAAGGTGAGTTCATCGATCATAGAATTAGAATACTCTACTCACCGAAGCAATCAAGTTAAACACGATTTACGAGCGTCTGGACGCTCTGACGGTCAGAGTACTGGAAAAGAACGAAGAAAACCCGCGACCCATGGCCAGGCGCGTCAACCTCGGCAATAAAAAGGTCGACATACCACCCTGCAAGAAGCGCGTCTGGCCGTTCATGGTCGACGAGGACTGGAAGGCAGACGACCCGGACCGCAAGAAATCTAAATGGCGGAGGCTGGCGCAATCGAACCCGGAAGGCCTCAACATCGACTTGCTTTGATTTTCTTGCTCGCTCGCTCACTCGCTTGCCGCTACGTCTGGTTCTGCACCTGCTATGCAGCGCAAAATCATTTCACTCTTCCTTTCGTCACTCACCGCTACCCCGAACAGTCCGTTGACTCCCTCTGCTGCTTCCACCTTCGAGTCGGAGCTTGAGTACGTACGCTCTCCGCATGATGTTGCTGCCGTCTTCTGCTAGGCAATCGCTCGATCCCGCACTGTTATTAGCTTGCCGTCTGGCCAGGACCTCTATGCGCGCTTGTGGACTCATTTTCCCTGCTGCAAACTGTACCTCATTTACTAATTACTGAAAAGCTCACCTGAATGACGAACTAGATCTCCTCAGCAATGATGTAACACTCTAGAAAGCATGTAACGGTCAATAGAATGCAAATAAAATATAATTAAGTTATAAAAATGCGGGTATTCATCAGACAATAAGTACATCCTGTGATAAAAACGCCGTCAGTAGATAAATTGAGGAAAAATAAATGCTTTACCTTGGTTAAACCGATTGTAACCCAAATTTTTCGCGGCGCCTCATCATCGTCTTCGTCAATGTCGGCCGATTCGCGAGGCTGCCGGTACGATATTCTGACGCGGCAGGCCTGCGAGATGATCTGTTCGGGAAGGATGAGAGTCGGCGGCCCGTCGTTGAGATAGGAGTCGAACTCGAAGAAGCCGACTTCGAGTTCAGGGCTAGAAATGAGATGAGTGACTCGGAGATCCGAAAGAAAATGTTCAAAATCATGTAACTTACTAGGAGTCCCATATGACGGTGTTAAGGACACCAGGATCTAGCGGGAGAAACCAGCGAATCTGTAGTAGGGTAGTACTTCCTTCGATAAGCCGCTGCGAGTGTTCAAGGATGCGCACGACTTGGCCGATGAATTTTTTCCCGTTATGTTGCGCCTGGATAATTGAGTTCGGTGCGTGATAGATATCAGAGGATGGGACGATTCGTCTCCCATCGAGTACCAGATACTTAAGGTACTTCACGCGGTCCAGTAAAAAGTTTGGCGGGCTTGTATAGTTGAGGGGGAGTACGGCGTTTCGAGCGCAGACGTTCGCATAGCCATGGCGATTTTTGTAGAAATCAACCATGCTCCTCTGCAGAGTATTGGTGAGCTGGTCGGCAGAGCCTGGACCAGGGCTAAATCGCTTCCCGACTAGAGATTGAATGGTTAATAAAAGTTTGAGAGTAATTTAAAAAAAGAAAAAAAGACCGTCTTCTGCTGCCTCGTCAATCTCCCGGCATAACGAAGCTACAGTCCCTCGGTTGTCGCTATCTGTCTCCAGTAGGAGACGCGCTGTTTTGCCTGCTCCTCGGCTGATAGTATCAGCGCCCGCGTGGGATATGAAAGTAACGAGCTCCCGAAGGCGAACATCCCTCTGGAACTCACGGAAGAAGGAGACCTCGATCTCCCCTCCTCCGTGATTGTTCGTCTTGTAACTCTTGAGGGTCTTGTTAAGCCTTTCGAATGTGAACGTCCAGAAGCCATAAACGGGCCCGTAGTCGCGGATTTGGTCAATCATATGAACAATATAATGAAAATTGGGCTTTACGTCCTCGGGATGTATCTAATAATTATTTTAGATTGTAGTATCTGCTTGTTGAATCGGAGAGCTCACCTTTAGGTATCCTTGTAAGTATTCATCCAGGAGAGTCTTCGCTCGTTCGAGATCGGCCTCTCGAACCGAGCGTCCAAGGAGTATCTTGAGAGCCGCCGATAACTTGAGGAAATTCTCTGCATCGTCTTCGTGCATGCGAATCTTCGGCTCGGGCTTGTCGGCAGCATTCTTCTCCCATCTTCTGTGTGCTTTCCGATGCTCCTCAGCGGCGAGCGGTTGCCATTCGGCCCAGACGAAAGGTACCTCAGAAATAGTGAGCACCAATCGTCTTATCCCAGGAGCTCGAGACCAACTTACGATAACTGGCAGATATACAAGCGCCATGCTCTTGTACTCATCCGCGCTAAGGGAACCGGCCGCGGGATAGCCAATGTTCGATGGCAATCGTCCGACCCATGAAGGCATCTCGAACTGGATACAAATAGAAGGATTTGTTATTTATCTTATGAAAAATATTATAACTATCATAACGTACCTCCTTAAGATAGGTATTCAAAAGGTCCAGCTCACGCTGGACCAGGTAAGGCTTTGTTCGTTTACGAAGCGCGTCTGTTTTGATCCAGGAGTCGTGCCATTGCGACTTCATGATGCCTAATAGAATAAATAGGCGAATTTGAAGTAATAAAAAAGAGAGAAAGAGAAAGGACGAACCTAATAGAATATTATGCATGGGATCTACTACCGCCATACGGACGGTATCAAAGTAAGGGAGCCTAGCGAGCTCCGTGTATCCAATGCCGTTCTTGTCGTAAAACTCCTGTTTCTCCTCCTCGTCAGTAAGCTCGTGGTACTCAAACGCGAGCTTGCGATTTTTTGCTCCAGTACGCAGCGTAGATACTAATTAAAGTGAATCAGTGACTATTGTTGAATAAACAGTATATCTTACCATCCTTTAATCCGTCGGCCGTCTTCAGGATCTCTAGTCGAGCTTCGCATCTCGTACAGAAGGCCGTCAGGTGGGCATGGCTCGCCGCATGACAGAGCTTACAGAGAGCGGCATGATCGATGCTCGCTACAACGATCACGACGCGGACGAGACGACCTGAACAAAGAACAAATTAGGGTATTTAATGCGCATATATTGAGACGATAAGCGATAATTGTATTAACATACCTGCCGGAAAGCGTGGTGTATTGACCACGATGCCGTCCTCGTACAAGCGAATTAAATCGTCGACGATGGGTTTAAGGAGGTATTGAGTCTGCTCGGCATCAGGGCCCTTTGGTCCCGGAGAGATGCCACAGAGGAGTAGGTAACGCGGCCGGTATCTATTAAAGATACAAGAGATTGAGAGAGGCGGCGCGTCGTACAAGAAGACAAGCTAACCTCAGTTGGATCGGCAGGTTAGCGATACTGAATGACAGAGCGTCCGAACTATGAGTCCTGCCGCTTTTGCTCTGGGTGAAGGTAAAGCTTTGTTATCGTTAGAAAGGCGTCTGAGGCGACGCTGCTCAACATGCTCAACATCTCGCCGTTACCTGCGGCTCGATGGTGCTTGAAAGCGAAGACCAAGACTCACCCATCGAACCCGAGCACTAATCCGACACGAAGCTCGTTCTTGCTGTCGCGATTGGGACTTCGGTTGAAGAAAATATTGTCGTTTGGAGCTTTGAGAGTATTCCAGACCGTTCCGTCGCTAATATCGCGGTATTCGCCTTCATTCTGTTCGTTGTTTCTCCAGGAGTCCATGAGATCTTCCATTCCAGGCTGCATGACTAGCTCTGCTATTTGTCATGAGATAGGGTCAAAAGGGTATTTTAGCTTCATCTTTGCGTCTTCTGTAGGGGTTCTTCGTTCGAATAGAGTAGTTAGGCAATCAGGACATTCGAAGTCTTCCGGAATATCATGAGAGAAGACTTGACGGCAGCCAGGACACATCGGCATGACAAGGAACTTATCATCAAGATTTAATTTGCGAAATGCTGAGCTTAGCGTAATAATTGGAGACGATCCAGCCGGCCAGACGTCAAGAAGAGAGAAAACATGTTTGAGGACCCGAAGAGTGAGGTTGCATGCTCGGTGAGGCAGGTGGTAAACCAGATGGAGCCAGGTGACAAGCAGCAAGACTATCCTCCAGAAAAAAGTACTGTCTGAAGATTTGATAACGCGCTCTAGAGTCTGCGGCTTGTCTGGAATGTTGAAGATATACGTCAGACGTGCTAGTTCATCAGGAACGTCGAGGAATCGCTCGAGTGGCAGTCTTTCGGCTCCTCGAACAGCTGCGTACATGAATAATCATCGCAATAGCGTGCCATGTACAGACATCATCTGTCAGTGTCCTGCGAAGTGAATATAATACTGACACGCACCTTGGGGTTCGTCATGAGCCTCGTCCTGCATCTCTACGTCCTGTCCCTGCACTTCTCCCTCGTCGCTCGC
Organism: Porodaedalea pini; assembly: GCA_002794775.1. NCBI lineage: Eukaryota > Fungi > Basidiomycota > Agaricomycetes > Hymenochaetales > Hymenochaetaceae > Porodaedalea > Porodaedalea pini. The sequence goes on along the minus strand of NBAY01000133.1, from coordinate 23,138 downwards.
AAACGCGCCATCCCCTTCGCTCTGACTGTCCAACCCTCCCCATCCGCCGATTGCTCCGTCGGCATCGTCTTCATGGGTGAACATGGGCTCGTTAGCTCCAGATGGAGCCAGGACTTCAATGGCTGCGGCCGCAGCATCTCGCTGTTGCTGTTGTTGCCGTTGTTGCTGCTGTTGCTGTTGCACTGGCCCTGGCGCTCGTGTTGGTGCACTGAAAGGCTGAGCGAAGTACCTTAGATCTATTCTTGCTGGCTCCGAGTTCGCTGTGTTCAGATCTCGCTTGGCGTGGCGAAGGAACGTGTATACCGGCTGCATACGTCCCTTGCCGCTCGTATCGCTCAGGCAGGTCCGGCACTTGCATAACTTCGTTCGTTGCTGGTACTTGTACTTGCTCTTGTCGTTGCTGCTGCTGCTGTTGTCGTTGGTTTTGTTGGTTTTAGCCTTGCTGCGTGCCATGTTTGAGTGAGAGACGACGAGCGATGTCGTGGTGTAGGTCAAGGTGCAGAGCGTCTATATGCTGCGCGGAGCTGCGCGTCGCGTCTAAGTCGAACGCGTCTTGCCTGAGGCCGATCTACGCAAAGGTAAATTCTAATCTAATCTACCCGACTTACATCATAATTCAACTACCTCGGTTTATGTCAGCCACGCGTACCTAGACGATCCGATTACCTCACCTATACAGGAATGTAAGCTACACAAAATTGTAAGTCGGCTACACACAACTAAATAGACATTTTGGCTAGCTCAACTAGCCAAAATAATTTATATTTGTTTAACTAAGTAATTCAAGCCTAAACACATTTTTTTTTGCTATTCTATACCGCTTTTTTGTGTACATTTGTATGGATTAGTTAATACTGACTACACACGGGTGTATTAACACCCTCTGAAACGCAGTGAATCGTAACTCACTCGACACTCATATCCTTGTTGCTGCTGATGACATACACTTCAGACTTGATGCCCTTTTTCAGAGGAGGGTTGCACTGGCCACTACAGAAGTCAATAGATCAGTTACAGATAGATGAAAAACATAGAGTAGTATACCTCTTAATTGTTCGGTCATCCAATGAACCCATAAAATGAGCAGAAATGGGCTTGCCACTTGCGTTACTTATAAATAATATACAGAATACAAAGGTTGAAACAGGTATGTACAAAACTGCAAGACCAGATTTGGCTGTGCGAGAAGCAGCAGTTGAGCGACCATAAGAAGACGGCATAACTATTAGAATTAAAAGCGATGAAGTTCAACAAGACAAAACTTGTGAGAGGTGGTTATGATGCAGATTTGACACTGACCCTTTTGTATTGTTCGAAGATGGTCTGTTCGCAGCAAGAGGACTATTTGCAAATGGGTTACGATTACTGAGTTTACGAAGTATCGTCTTTTGTTGTGGGCAAAGATAAAGTCCCCAATTTGGGTTTTTGTCAGCTTTTATAAGCTGATGGCATACCATATATGTTAATTTTGGACCCCTTTTCTGCTAAATTGAGCGGTGGCGATGAAGTCGTTCACTGCTTTTGTGGCTGTACAGTGCTCACTTTCTTCATCAACATATTTAATTTTATTAAACCATCCAAATTGCAAGCTTGAACCATGTAAAAAAACTTCACACAATTCTGTATCTGTCTATGTATTTTTAGTAAAATAAAGTGGCCTGGTTGAATTAAAAATCTGTTGAAAGCAGAGTTGATGACAGTGCCAACATGTGATCTCCAACCTCAGCAGACTTGCGGTTGTCGACGAGTCTGTCTCACTGCAGCAAAGACACTCGCTTCGCTCCCTCATATGTTCCTCAGTGGGAGGTACACTTGAGCTGAATTGTCTCCTTCACTTTTCTCTTGGGCTTTCTCTGCTTTTTTCTTAATCACACTACATCACTGCTTCTCATGGTAGCCGTCCCGTCACAGCTGCCTGCCTGCCCACCTGCACTGCTCGAGGCAACAAAAAGGTCAACGACAGCATGGCAAGAAGACTTCTAATCACTCTTTCATCACACGAAAGACCACTTCCCAGATGTCATCTGGGATCTACTGGACGAGGATGCAATAGACAAAGGCAGCAACGCGGACTTGGAGGTTTGGAGACATAAAGGTGGGCACAAGCACAGAACCTACCACCTGTCCTTGAGACTGACAGATGCTAGCTATCGTTTATGCTCGTGCACTACCCAGTTTCCAGGCGTGCTAATTCTCGTTCCGGCCGGCACCTATCACGTCCCCACTTCTGTTCACTGCCTCTCTGACACCGCCTCTTCCAATGCCGATGACATCTGCACTCTCTTTCAACCTTGGCGTTGAGTTCCCCTACCCGGCCTCCATGTGCTCTGGCACGCTCAGCTTCAGAAACCGTTCATATGATTTGGACACCGCTTTCCGTGCATCCAGACGTGCAGAACACATACCTTGAGCGCAGAGCACGGCGCGCCCTTGTTGGTCTTTTTGGAGAGGGCTAGTGCACGCTGGACTTCGCTACACTCCCGCAGAAGACGAAAGATGGGTTGATGATTGGCCTGAAGAAGCGTGTGCTCCCACAGAATGCGTTTCCTTTGCTCTTCGCTGTGCATGCGGCCTTAGTGAAGCTCAACTCTGTGCGCGACGCTTGGGTAGAGGGTGTGAGAGAAATGGTTATGACAGCAAGGGGGATTTGTGGATGCGCTGCTTTGCAACGAGGTGGAAAAGTGTTTCAATGAGCGTGAGTGGGTTGAGATTATAGAGAATGATGGGCTAGGATGGATTGAGGACGGGGAGTGAGTTGAGTGGTTATGGAAGCTGTGCGGAGGGGCATGGCGGAGTCGAATGCTGGCATGCTCTATCAGGTGAGTATTAAAATATAATCGGGTTTATTATTGTGCTCATTCCTTCGCAGACTCTCGTTTCCGCAATTCTTCTTCGTCAGTACCCTATGGAACCAAGCAAGACCCTCTTATCAAGCATCATCCACATCCGTGTGCAAGTTGAACAGACTCGTATGGATCTACTTCGCTGGATGCAAAGGCGCTGGGTCTATATCCGGAACGAGGGTGGCTTCGATGCGCTGGAAAGTTGGGGGATCAAGGAGATCAGCGATGGTATTGCTAATAACAATCTACGGAGATCAACATCCCGGTCGAAGATCTTCTAACACCGATGATGAGCAACTCCAACATGGTGCGTGGGCCGCTTACACGAGCAGGCCTTCGCCCTACTCTCAGCAGGGTCGAAGACACCACTGAGCGCGATAGCATGAGCACGTCGCATTCGCTTCGTACGAGCGTGCTGAACAAGGACCTTGCTCGCGGGGATGCAGCTGTCACCTCGTCTAGCGCATCTGTCCGGAGCGTAGCGCGCAGCGTTGGGTCGATGACTAGCTGAACGTCATTGTGCCTTACCACTGCGATGGAGCGTGAGCATAAGGAGAGCTGGCCAGACTCGAAATTTGTGCTGTCCACCCCGCGTAGCACGAGTCCAAGCATCCATAGGGCACCGAGTGCACTCTCGTATACTTCAGGTATGGACGTGGATGGGGAGGGTGATGAACAAGAAAGCCCGCGATTAAAGAGCTCGACCTCGTCCCTTGCGCACTCTACCACATCATCTTCTGTGGTTTCTCGACGGCCCGATGTAGCTTCTCGCTCTCCACGCACGACTGGGAAAGACACAGGAGACACCGCAAGTGTTACAGGTGTAAAACTCCCAAACATCGTCTCTGTGCGAAGACCAAAATCTGTCGGCGCCTCTGTTTCATCTGCTCGTTCACATGCATCGACTATCCGCAGAAATGCCGCCACTGCAGGCTAGCAAGGTACTCTTCGTCCACCTCATCCGCCCTCGCAACCGACATCCTCGGTCTCGAATGTATCAATGTCCAGCAGCAGGAGCGGGGCTTCAACACGCGAGTCTACATTCAAGACGCCTCGTGACAATATGACTCCGCAGGACTCTCTTGGTCGAGGAAAGTCTCAACCACGTCAACGACCTCGATGTGCAGCACCGGAACCTCAAGATCTCCTAAAACGCCAGCATCGGCACTACCGAAAGGACGGCCGCATCGCGTCTCTGAAACGAGCGTGGCACTAATTAGTACGGTAAACGCGGCGTCGCGCACACGGAAGGTGTCGCCCATTACTACAGTATCTACAAAAACAACAGTGAACAAGACGTCCATCATTCGAAAGTCACCGTCGGTGAATACAAATCGATCAACTGCATCTGTGGCAACAGCTGGAGGGAAGAAGACAGCGACGAAGAGGTCCCCTGCAGATGAGAAGAAGCTTTCTCCAGCGAGGCATCGCGTGCGACTTATGCCTTACTCTAGTACGTGTTTATCCACCTTTAACTCATTGTATGGTCGCTGATTAGTGTATCTTAGGCTTTCGTCTAAATCTTTCTGTCACTCCACCGTATAACGCCGATTTCGATGGCGATGAGATGAACATGCAGTATGTCACTTTTAAGATTAGCCTTACATCTCTTTCTCAGCTCCGTCTAGTGTTCCTCAGAGCGAAGGGATGAGAGCCGAGCTCAGTGAAATTGCATGGGTTGCGAAGCAGATCATCTCGCCACAGGCGAACAAACCTGTTGTGGGCATCATACAGGATACGTCGTGCGGTGTCCGGAAATTCACTGTACGGGATAGCTTCCTCGACTGGGTACAGGTGCAAAACATCCTGCTGTGGGTGCCGGACTGGGACGGCACGATTCCGACGCCTGCGATCTTGAAGCCGAAGCCATTATGGACGGGCAAACAGATTCTTAGCATGACGATTCCTCGTGGAATAAACATATATCGCTCGCCTGATCCGAAATCTTCGAGCCCCGTCTTCGACGATGGCATGCTCATTGAAAACGGCGAGATCGTCTTTGGTATCGTGGAGAAGAAGACGGTTGGAGCGTCGCAAGGCGGTCTTATCCACGTCGACTTTCGCGAAAAAGGTCCCGAGGCGACTCGTACGCTGTTCACTGGTCTCCAGGAGATCGTTAATTACTGGCTGTTCCACAATGGATTGAATATACGCATTGGTGATACGGTCGCGGATAAGAAGACAATGGCGTACATTACGGAGCAGATCAAGATGCGGAAGCAGAATGTCGTGCAGGCCATTGAAGATGCATCTAACGACCGTCTGAACGCTGCACCGGGTATGGCTATCAGCGAGTCGTTCGAGAGTTGAGTCGAACGCGAGCTCAACTTGGCGCATGACCACTCCGGTGTCAAAGAGATGGTTGTCGCGGGTTCGAAGGGTTCGTTCATTAACATCTCGCAGATGTCCGTCTGTGTTGGTCAGCAGTCCGTTGAAGGGAAGCGAATCCCGTTTGGCTTCAGGCATCGCACACTACCTCACTTTACGAAGGATGACTTCAGCCCAGAGGTGCGCGGTTTCGTGAGAACTCGTATCTTCATGAATTAACTCCTCAAGAGTTTTTCTTCCACACTATGGCTGGTCGCGAAGGTTTGATCGATACCGCTGTCAAGACGGCCGAGACTGGTTACATTCAGTGTCGACTTGTAAGGGCACTTGAAGACGTGACTGTCTGCTACGACGGGACTGTACGAAACTCACTGGGTGACCTGATCCAATTCGTGTATGGCGAAGATGGTATGGACGGTGCTTTTATTGAATGGCAAACGATCAAAACGTTCGGTATCAATGATCGCGAGTTCGAACATTGCTATCGAGTCGACGTCACTGACCCGAAGGTGGATTCCTTCCTGGTGTTTTGCAAGTCAGTATCGATGACTCATCCCTCGAGCTCGAGCAAAAAAAAACTCGACGAGGAATATGACCGTCTTCATGAGGATTGTGAATTGCTCCGTGAATTCATTTTCCAGAGCCGTGACAGTTCCACTGCCCACTATCTTCCTGTCAACCTGAACCGCATCGTGCAGAATGCAACGCAGATTTTTCATATCGACCACAGAAAACCGAGCGATCTGGAGCCGGTTTACATCATTGAGCAGGTGCAGCAGCTCGCAGACCGCCTCATCGTTGTGCGCGGCGACGATCTTTTAATAAAGGAGGCTGCCGAGAATGCTTCTGTTGCATTCCGCATGCACCTTCGGGCGACTTTTGCCGCGCGTCCAGTCCTAGAGGAGTTCCACCCCAACAGAGAGACTGGGTATTGGGCGAGGTGGAGACGAAGTTCAACGAGTTGGTCGCTCATCCAGGCGAGATGTGCGGCACACTCGCTGCCCAGTCGATCGGTGAGCCGGCGACGCAGATGACACTAAATACCTTCCATTACGCTGGTGTTTCAAGTAAAATCGTCACGCTCGGTGTGCCGCGTCTTAAAGAAATCATCAACGTCGCTGCGAATATCAAAACTCCGTCGCTCACAGTGTACCTGGACCCTTTGCTGCGACATCGAATCCGTTGAGAAGATTACAGACACATATCTTGACCAGTTCTTATTCTTTGAGGCTGACAAGTGCGGACACTGAACCTCCTCCTTCTGGTGTACAAGTGGTGCCAGGGTATCAATCACTTGATGGACATCTGGGAGATGAGTGAGGGCGAATGCGTAGTGACGATGGAGACCATACGGTCGAAGGTATACGAAAAAATATGTTGTATTCTCGATCATAATCTTGTGGACTATATGTACAGTTACTCACCTACAAAGATATGGCACATATGAACACATACGTGATGATCCGCAGTCTGCAGTTCTCTGCCTTTGTCTTCCATTACTATGGTCTTGTCCTCGATCTTCTCATCCTCGGCTTGCAACGCGCAAGTGAAATGACGGGTCCCCCACAACTGTCCAATAATTTCCCGCAGTACTGTGATTCTGCGACCGAGACACGCCATCCTGTCCGTCTCTATTCTCGTTATGTTGATCATTTGCATATTTTATTCCGCTTCACCGCCGAGGAATCACGCGACCTTATACAACGTTACCTCAACGCGAATCTGGATCCAACAAACAACAACGTTATTGGGTATAACAACGAGAGATGTTGGCCGCGGGGTTGCCGGATGCGCCTGATCAAGCACGACGCCAATCTAGGTCAGGCTGTGTTCTGGAACGTGAAGCAGAGCCTGCCTCGTTCTTTGACGATGATTGAATGGGAAGATACGTTTGTTAGTATCTACTCAAAAACAACCCTCAGCTACTCTTCAAGGTGCGCATTCTGCCAAAGATTCAGATGATGAGTGGAGAGCAGTTCTTGCTCAAGGACCGGGTGTGGAATTTGACCAACGAGCAGTTGAAGGAGCGTACTGCACAAGCCTTCCTCTGCATCTCCTGCGCAACATCAAGTTCGAGTCCATTCCAGAGATGGGTCCGATCCCTCCCATCCTATCCGACTTCTCCCTCATCCTCAAAAATGGTGATCTTAGAGGCTATCTGGACCAGTGCCCTTTGAGCCGCGTCTTGCAGACCTCCCTGGCTGCGCTCAAAGATCGTCTGCACCTGCCCCCTGGTATTGCAACAGGCAAAGAGACGTACAGCATTTCGCTGATGAACGCGGTTGTCATGTACATTGGTGTTTCCTCGGTTGCTCAGGTCAAGGCTCGGAGCGGCACATCAACATTCGTTCCGACGGACCCAGGCGTAGTCGCTCTGACCTACCTGGCATACAATCTAGATCCTGAAGGTGCGTCTGTTATCTTCTTTTACACAATTTGCGATGACTGGCTCAGCCCATCATATTACTTTCAGGTCAACACCACTTGATTGGTTCGATGATTCTCCACCTTCGCTACCCGAATGCGCATACGCACTGGTTCAGCTGCCTCCTATTGTACCTGTTCGAGCAGGCGAAGGACGATTGTTTCGGTGAGATCATGACTAGGGTGCTACTGGAGCGCTTCATTGTGCATCGTCCCCACCCGTTGGGAGCACCACTTACGTTCATTGAACTCCTGCGCAACCCCAAGTACGACTTCTGGAACAAAGAGTTTGTGCGTGTCGCACCGGAGGTCACACTCATGCTGGATAATGTACGATGCAGTCTTCTCATCACTTACCCTTGCTTGTACTGATAGATCATCTGTTGTGCGGGTTGCTCGCAGTGTTTCAACCATAACCATAGATTAAATAATGCTCATCAGCTGTGATATTTTTGTGTTGCTTTCTTTGGTTTTTGTTCTTTGTCGGTACTCTCAAGCTCTCTTTCTTCTCCTGCACATTGTATTGTATCAAGTATTTGTCGGAATCTCGCATTCGCATGACTTGCTCTTACTCATTCTTGACTCATATGATGTGATCACCTTCTCTATTGTTCTCTGTACTAATATTGCATGCTCATGACTCATTCTGATGTAACATGACCATCGCACCATATGACACCATCCTCTCTGTAGTCTATATAAACCCCAGCTCCTGTAGCCAGATACTTCAGAGTGTTATACTGAAGTATCCGTAAGTAGTATTCTACTCTTCACTTCACAGTCGCTTACTTCTTTTGTACAGTGATCTCTGATCACTTAGGTATTTATCTTATACAGAGTGTTATACTGAAGTATCCTGATCTCTGATCACTTAGACACTCTCCGGTTGCCTGTTGCTCACACTGCACCTACCGCCTTGCCACTCTTACAGAGTACCTTGTGGTTATTACCCCTGCTGTATCTCTGATATGTTATGAGCCTTGAGCTCCTCTAGCCTTATTGTGATTTGCACACAACCGTTATATGACCTATGCCTGTCATCAAAAACTCCTAAACTATCAGCAGACCTTCATTCCTGAAACTCGCAGAAGCTTCAGAGCCCGAGGACTCCTTGCACGCACTGGTCAACCTATCAAACCTTGGTTTGATTGGGCAGAGAATTATATCGCTCAAGGAAGACCTGATACTTTTGCACTAGCTCCATTTAGTCCTATCAAATCGCTCTTCGTGGATATCCCATCGCACGCAAACATCGCCCACACTATACACCGACCAGTCATCATCATTATGCCTTCTGCTGATGCTGTTGCCAAGATCTTCGCCGACGTCCCCAAGCTTAACGCTAGTGGTGACAACTATCAAGTATTCGTCGGAAAGATCAAGTTTGCTGCACTATCGTGTGGCGGACGACCCTGCCTTACCACAGCTCCACTGGCAGGTAACCAGGACCAGTTGGACCTAGACCAAGCAATGCTCAGCACGATCATGATGAAGCTCCCGGACACGATCTTCATCAAGTACATGGACATCAAAAAGGTACATGACTTAATGTCAAAGCTGAAAGCTCAATTCGATGTGGTCACGGCCACTGCCGAAGCCATCAGTGAGCGAGAACTCTTCACACTCAAATGTCAGGCACCAAACAAGCTTGACAAGTACCTGGACAAAATGGTCGACATCCGCGATAAACTCACTCACATGGGAAACACATCTATCGACAACAAAGCCTTCGTCAATGCTCTCACCACGGGCATCCCCAACGACTTTAACCACGTCGTCACCACTCGTCAAATGATGAATAAGACCCTCGATGTAACCGACGCTGCCCATGCACCTCACCGAATGACATCGACAGAATTACTATCGGACCTTCGTGCAGACTTTCAACGCTACACGCTTACGTGTGCAAAGCCAAAGGACACCAAGTCAGCAAACTATGCATTGAATGGAAGAGGTCACGGCGGACGTGGAAGAGGCCGTGGACGCGGTCGTGGCCGTGGAGGATATGACAACCATGGGGACAGGCAGAACAAAGGAAAGGGTAAAGAGACTGTCTCAGATGAGGACACCACCTGCTACAAATGTGGTGGAAAAGGGCACAAATCACCTCAATGTCCTTCAAAGCAGAAATCATACAAGAAAGCCGATGCAGGATCTGCGGACACAAAGTCACCCACTCCTGCTCAGCAATCTAGCTCGATGACAGCACCACCTCCACAATACAAACCAGAGGTGGTGACATCTGCATACATTGAGGAAATTGTCGAGGACACATGGCTCGGAGAAGTCATAGACTGCTCTGAATTAGCCAGGCAAGGAGAAGCCAAAGCATCGAGCATCTCCACTGGACAGGTCGACATATTCGACTCTGGTGCTAGTCGTCATATGACACCTCATCGCGAACGTCTCACAAACTATCAGCCGCAATCCACAGTTAAAACCAGGATTCGCGCCGCCAACAACCAAACCTTTCAGGCTGTTGGCAAAGGAGACATGATCATCAGGCTAAATCACCCAGGTGGAACAACCACAATGCGTCTTAAAGGGGTTCTATACGCTCCTGAAATGCACTCAGCGCTCATCTCAGTTCCTAAGCTCGACCAGGCCAGCTATACTTGCGCATTCAGAGGAGGCAAACTCGATATCTTTAATCGCTCTCAGGACCTTATTGCCATCATACCTGAATTAGATGGCCTTTACAGGATCTACCACGAGAACAATGCCTCTGCCACAGCTGTCACATCCACATCTCGCAAAGTCTCACTGTTCACCCTCCACAAGCAGCTGGGACATATTAACTTTGATTATATCAAGCAGATGATACGAGAAGGAAAACTGCCAGGAGTCACCCTGGATGACACTGAAGCCACCTCAGACCTGGAATGTGCCGTATGCATGCGAGCCAAAGCACGCCGAGCTGCAGTCTCTACCACTAGGATTGGAGACATGTTGGACAGTTTCAGTGATATCATCTACCTCGACATTTGGGGACCTGCCAGTGTCAGAACAGTGCACAACGTGCGTTACATCCTTACTATCATCGATGATGCCACCCGCTGGCTTGAAATGATCCACATGGGAGTCAAGTCAGAATCCTTTGCAAAATTCGTTGGATTTGAAGCCCGCCTGCAATTGCAGCATGGCATACGCATCAAATGCGTCCATTCGGATCGAGGAGGAGAGTTTTTATCTGATGAAATGAACACTCACCTCAAATGTCAGGGCATACTTCAATGTCTCACCGTCCATGATACCCCTGAACACAATGGAGTCGCTGAACGCATACACGGCACTATCTTCAATGGCATTCGTGCTGTTCTTTTGGCCTCCAGATTGCCAAAATGGCTCTGGGGATATGCACTCGACTACATCGTCCAGATTTATAACCGCACTCCGCACCGCTCTCTCCAATACAAATCACCCTTTGAAGTTCATTTTGGACACACCCCCATTAACATTCTCCATGAATGGGGACAACCGGTCTATATCAGCACAAACCCGAACTCGAAGCTGGATGCGTGTGCAGTCGAAGGACAATGGGTTGGTTTTGACGACACCTCTAATGGACACCGCGTTTACTGGACCAAGGAGAAGAAAATCACCATTGAGTGCAATGTTGTATTCTCAAAGATGGAGACTTGTCTCATCGAGGGGGAGCAAGAGGATTTTGATATTGGACCAATTGCTGATGACGATGAAACCGAATCCACCCTCATCTCAAAACGACCTCGCTCTTCTAGCCCAGAATCAGACTGATCTGCAAAACGCTCAAAGTCATCTACATTGGAACCTGGTGAAATACACGAACCTGTTGATCCGCTCATTGTCGAAGGAAAGTGCACTCGCACACCCAGTCAAAAAATCCGTGAATCAGCACAAGTTGTCATGGAGGTTATAAACTCAACGTCATGAAACTGGGAACCGATCATTCACATCATGGATGCAATACCTGACTATGAAGCATATTCTGTCGCCCAACTCGAATCTAGAGACCCACTGTCACTCACAGAGGCTCAGTGCAGCCCTGATTGGCAAAACTGGTATGCCGCAATGGAGGATGAAATTAGATGCTTAAATGCACGTAACTCCTGGAGTGTTGTTGACAGACCACAGGACACAAATATTGTTGGCAGTAAGTGGGTATACAGGACCAAGTGAAATGCACAGGGAAATGTCACAGGTCACCGAGCTCGTCTAGTCGCACAGGGATTCACCCAGATTGATGGCATCGACTATTACTCAGACGACACCTACTCCTCAGTCGTAAACCCCACTGCAACGCATATGATCCTCTCAATGGCCACGCAACATGGCTGGGAAGTTTACCAGATTGACGTCAAATCTGCCTACCTCTATGGAAAGCTGAATGACGACAAACAGATTTTCATGCAACCACCTCCCAGAATTAAGGTTGAAGGCGTATCTGGCGAAAAGGTGCTAAAATTAAAGGTGGCTCTCTATGGGTTAAAGCAGGCAGGACAATGCTGGTACATGGTTCTTCGCAACATGCTAAACGAACTTGGATTCACTCACTCAGAGCTGAACCATGCCATTTTCTACCGTCACCATCCAAGGGGGGAAATTACTCTTCTGGCTGCACATGTCGACAACATCACTATTGTCTCATCCAAACTGCATCTCCTTGAGGAAACCAAGAAGTGCATCACCAACAAGCTTGAGATTGTCGACTCAGGACCTATAAACTGGCTTCTGGGAATAGAAATTACTTGTGATTGGGACACAGGAACCATCGCGATGTCACAAAGGTCTTACCTGGAGTCAATCATCGAGCGCTACAGCTTCAAAGATTCAAAAGCTCATGCGGTACCTATGGACACAAACCACACCTACTCGTCAGACTAGGGCCCTGCCACTCTAGAAGAAATTCGTGAAATGAATCGCAAACCCTATAGGCAGGCCCTTGGCACTCTACAATATGCCGCCATCAACACACGTCCTGATATCCAGTATGCTGTCAACCAGCTCGCCCGATTCTGTGAAAGCCCCAGATTCATCCACTGGAATGGCGTGAAGCAGATATTCCAGTACCTCATAGGCACGCTGGACTGGAAGCTCATCTTGGGACGCTCACCCGACAAAAGTTTTGTGGGTTACTCGGACGCCGATGGCATGAGCACAGAAGGTCGTAGAGCTATCTCAGGATACACATTCTTCCTAAATGGATCAGCAATATTCTAGAAGTCTAAGCGCCAAACTCGCGTCGCACTCTCCACCACTGAAGCCGAATACTATGCGCTGACATATGCCACAAAGGAAGCACTCTGGATACGTTCATTTGCAATGGAGGTATTTGGTTTGAAACCATTTGCAGTACCTCTCCTCTCAGACAACCAAGGTGTGATTGCACTTGCGAAGGATGATAAATTCCAAGCGCGCACCAAACACATTGACATTGAATTCCACTTCATCCGTCAGAAGATCAAGGAAGGACACATCACGCTCTCTTTCTGTCCAACGGAAGATATGTTGGCAGACACGCTCACAAAGGCCCTTCCATCTATGAAGGCCAAACACTTTGCTGTGTCTTTTGGACTATCGCGTGTTTGAGAGGGAGTGTCGGAATCTCACGTTCACATGACTTGCTCTTACTCATTCTTGACTCATATGATGTGATCACCTTCTCTATTGTTCTCTGTACTAATATTGCATGCTCATGACTCATTCTGATGTAACATGACCATCGCACCATATGACACCATCCTCTCTGTAGTCTATATAAACCCCAGCTCCTGTAGCCAGATACTTCAGAGTGTTATACTGAAGTATCCGTAAGTAGTATTCTACTCTTCACTTCACAGTCACTTACTTCTTTTGTACAGTGATCTCTGATCACTTAGGTATTTATCTTATACAGAGTGTTATACTGAAGTATCCTGATCTCTGATCACTTAGATGCTCTCCGGTTGCCTGTTGCTCACACTGCACCTACCGCCTTGCCGCTCTTACAGAGTACCTTGTGGTTATTACCCCTGCTGTATCTCTGATAGTATTGTATTAAAAAAAAAAGAGTAGTGACAAATTTTTTCTATTGACTTTACAGAAAATCTTCAAGAATGTATCTTACTGACGCAACAGCGTTGATCCCCTTACTTTACTGCCCTTTTCAGAAGTATTGTCACACATCAAATTCATGTGGTTTTGACGTGTCTTGCGGCATAACTGCTGAAATTTGAGTAAATGACGATTTACTGTGTCAATTCCTCACGATACATGTTCATTAAGCACTCAAAAAAATGTAAAAAAATGTACTTGCTCATCCAAATCTGAATCTGTAAAAATATCCGAGGTTAGATAAATATTTTTGTCAAAATAAGTCAAACAATGTCGACCAGCCCTGTTTCAACACACTTCAGGCCACCCCTTCAAGGAGACCTAATAGGGCAATTCGTACACACAACTAATTGACCTAATAGGTATCATACCTGGGAGTGCCCAATCTGCTGGGCACTCCCAGTTGGGCCTGCCCAAAAATTTTGGGTGTGCCCAGATGGGCATGCCCAATTGTGTCACTGTCACTGACTGTCTGGGGGACTTTTGGGCACACCCAATTTCATTTTTGCCATACAATCTAGGACCACTATAAATGCTGTATTTTATTGTTTTTGACCCTACAATTTAGCATTCTTGCTGTAGTTTAGGTCATAAACTACTGGATGTATGAATTGACCTTTTTTGCATCTCAGAGTGCTCCTTTGGCTTCAAAAATCAATATCTCACTCAATTCTTTACCAATTCTTGTCAAATAAATTGCTAAATTCATAGTTTGATTGCTACTAAATATTTATGAGCTGGAGAGTGACATGAGAAGACAGAGAGCTTACACTGTGAAGATTAGGTGTTCAGACAGGTAATATCTTTCCCTGATTCTTCCTAAGCTCAAATGTAAAGCTAAAGACATAAAACTTAATGGAGAATGATTTATATAATCTACTATGATTTTTGGATGTTTTTCTTGGGTGTAGAATAATTACTTAAAGACAGTCTATGTCAAGTAAATTTGGTAGAGTTTTAGAGTTTCTGCAGACAAGACAAACAATATAGGAAATTTATACATGGTCATTGCTGAAAAGCTTGATAAAACTTATAGATTGTTCTTTAGTAAGAATTATGCCTTTAACTTCAGATTTGAATTCAGAAAGAATCAGGAAAGAACACTGGCTGTCTGGACACCTAATCTTAGGGCTCCACATCATACCCATAAATACAGATATGGAATTTCTATACAGTTCCATACTGTACCATATTTGCTTTATAAATATAGAAATATATTATATTGCACTTTGGCAATATGGCAAAAGTATAGCACCTAAAGAAACTTACAAAAAAGGCTTTTCTAACTGTTGATGTATTGGTGAATTGAGATTTTGATTCTTGAAGTCAAAGGAGCACTCTGTAACTTCCTATGTCTAGTATGATACATGGCTTCTATACTGTATAGCAGGGCTTGTAATACAGATGTTCAAAATATGGCCATATTATATCTGGTACAGTACAGAGTGCTAAAATAAAGAGAACAAGAAAGATTTGAGGTTCAAAAGCAGTCAAGCTTAACCTGTGCTCAAACATCAGGCACAACATTTGATGTTAAAATTTTTGACTGATGTCTTAGAGATGAGTGTGATGGTATGAAAACTGCATTTTCAAGTTCACAATTAGATCTGTAGATGATAATAATACTATATATTCTTCTAAGACTAGATATTACTGAGTGACACAAGGAAATTTGATTCAGTGAGCCCTCAAAACTAGAATATGGCTAGTTGGGAGTATCCAATATTTGGGAGTGCCCAGTTGGGAGTGCCCAGTTGGGAGTGCCCAGTTGGGAGTGCCCAGTTGGGAGTGCCCAGTTGGGAGTGCCCAGTTGGGAGTGCCCAGTTGGGAGTGCCCAGTTGGGAGTGCCCAGTTGGGAGTGCCCAGTTGGGAGTGCCCAGTTGGGAGTGCCCAGTTGGGAGTGCCCAGTTGGGAGTGCCCAGTTGGGAGTGCCCAGTTGGGAGTGCCCAGTTGGGAGTGCCCAGTTGGGAGTGCCCAATTGGGAGTGCCCAGTTGGGAGTGCCTAATATTTGAGAGTGCCCAGTTAGGAGCGCCCAATATTTAGGAGCACCCCATATTTGGAAGTGCCTATTCAGGTCTGTTTTTATTCCTGCCCAGCAATCTTTTTTACTTTATTTTATTTTAGAAATAGAAATGATTATGTCATGAAATCTGAGCGTGTCTAGAATAGAAGCTTCAGTGTTTCTATAGAAAATTTCTCAATCATTTTGTTCTAGAGTCCATATGTCATTGCTTTGCTTTCACAGGAGAGACACTGGTTGCAGATAGTGCAGACTCAGGCATCTCTTGAGAGGCCCAACCTCAATTGCTCATATCACAGAGTCAAGTGAATCAGGACAGAGAAACTGTCTCAAAAGGGTTTGAGCACATAGAAGAATAAAAGTAATAGCAGTCAAGTCAATGCACAACAAAAAGAAGAGAGACATAATAACATCTATGTGTGGTACAGACAGGAGTATATAATTGAGGAGAGAATAGACTGTGTATGATAAAAGGGATGGTCAGGAATATGGTTTGAAGGAGGGATGAAAGAGATGTGTGCATTGTAGAGGAGAGAGAAGAGGAGAGAGTACAAGGTGGAAGGCATGCCAAAGCTGTATGAACAAAAGCAAAGACCTCAATTTGAGCAAGCACCCAACAACTAGCAAGGAAAGGCCCTCAAACTCCACACAGTCCAGTCAATGTAACCCAGACCAGTAGTCTGTGCCCACATCCTACACATCCAAATCCATAATTCACAACAGTCATTGCGCCAGCCTATACATGACCACCAAGCCTGAGCCCTAGCCTAAGATCAGCAGTTGTGAGGCTGTCCAACATGGACATCAACATGGACACCTGTCCCTGTCCATCAATCCCATTCCCATTTCCATTCATGCCACCGATCACAGTCCCATTCCCAAGACCACCTGCAGAGAGCACCTGCATGTACCACCGCACTGGGTCTGATACATCAGCAGGTACAAATCAGTGGCCCTTCACCACACCCAGGCTGGAGGCCATGGCATCACCTTGGGTGGCATCAGCCAACACCTGCAAGCCACATGGCCATAAGCATGTCTGGCAGAGTTGCAAAGGCCTCTGACCCCATGCTCAAGCCCAAGTCGGATGAATCATTCAAGTCCGTGCCCTGTGCGAGCCTCTACAAGCCATTGGTGCTGTCACTGACATTGTAGTCATTGTCATAGCTGCAGGACGCCGCACTGCGCATCTCGAGTGTTGATTCACCAAGTGAGAGCGGCAAGTACGAAAGACACAGTGTCAGCTCTTCAAGCAGAACAGGTGTCAAGTCAGACAACAATGTTGACAGTAACATATAAGCGGAAGAAAGTTATGTTTGCTGTGCACTGAGAACCGCGTGCTGGCGAGTTGCAATGACCGCGAGAGGTGGACCTGCAAACAAGAATGGCAACGATCCTGGAAATCGATAGCGGGGCGGCACGTTCCGCATTGCCGCATCATCAGGCAACATCGCGGCATGTCTAAGTGCTCTATTTGCCATGCCTGCCTTCGTCTGCGCACGGCCGAATTCCGGACTCACGCCAGCATCTGACAAGGGTGGACTCGGAAAGTGCATCGCGTCGCGCACTGCAGATGTTGGCGACAAACCAAATGCGATCGTTGATTCACCAAGTGAGAGCGGCGAGTACGACAGGTATAGTGTCAGCTATTCAAGCGGGACAGGCGTCGGGTCAGAAGAAAACGGTGCAGTAATGTAAAAGCGGAAGAAAGTAATGTTTACTGTGCACTGAGCGCCGTTTGCTGGTGAGTTGCGATGACCGCGAGGTAAACCTGCAAACGAGAACGGCAATGATCCTGGGGATCGATAGCGGGGCGGCATGCTCTGCATTGCCGCATCATCTGACAGCGCCGCAGCACGCCCGAGTGCTCTGTTTGCCAAGCCTGCCTTTGTCTGCGCGAGACCAAACTCCGGGCTTGCACCTGCATCTGACAAGGGTGGACGCGGGAAGTGCCTCGCGTTGTGCACTGCAGAAACCGGGACAATCCAAATGCGTTCTTACCCTCGCTTTTCGTGCGTTGCATACTGCGTGACTTCCCTTCCTGCGGCGGCGTAGTGCTCTTGCCGACCCAGAGACGCCACCCCAGGGCATCGCCCAGTGCGCGTTCGCAGCGTCCAACCACGCGTGATGGGACCGGAGAGCTTTGACCATGCTCGATTCGAATAGCATCGATCCTGTAAGAATCTTAATACCACAATGAGTGCGCCGACGAAAGTGCGCCGCGGGCGAAGAAGCGGCGATGACAGAGGTGATAGCGGCGTGAACGGTTTTGCAAAGATCTTACGACGCTTGTCGTTAGACCGCCTTTGAGTCTGCATCTGCTGAGTTAATGGAAGCGAAGTGTCCATCTGGAGGACCGTCGGCACACACGATACGTCGAACAGGTCCATTGACACCAGTTCCGTCGGAAGACCGCAGAGGTTGGATGTGACGATCCAAATGCGATCGTACCCTTGCTTTTCGTGTGTTGCATGCCGCCCGAGTTCTCTCCCTGCGGCGGCGCCGCGGTCTTGACGATCCAGAGACGCCACCCAAGCGCATCGCCCAGTGCGCGTTCGCAGCGTCCAACCTCCCGCAGTGGGAGACCGGAGAGCTTTGCCCATGCTCGATTCGAATAGCATCGACCCTGTAAGTATTTTGATACCAGAATGAGTGCGGCGAGGAAAGTACGCAGCGGGCAGAGGAACGGCGAGGGAAGAGGTAGCAGCGGCGTGAGCGGTTTTGCCGGAATCTTACGACGCTCGTCGTTAGACCGCCTTTGAGTCTGCATCTGCTGAGTTAATGGAAGCGAAGCGTCCATCTGGAGGACTGTCGGCACACACGGTACGACCTGTTCGACATCAGTTCCGTCGGAAGGCCGCAGAGGTTGGATGTGTCCTAAGAGGTATTCACCTCTGACTCCCGTGCCTCTCCCCTCCTCCACGAGCTCCGACGCTTCCTCCCGCACCACTTCGATGTAGCAGAGCGCCGACTGCGGGATGCTGCATCTCGTGCGTGAACGGTGGAGAACGCCCTGCGCGAATGTTTTGATCGGAACGAGATCCTTCTCGGACACAACGGTTGCGTCGCGTTCGCCGGAGTGCTCAGTGAGAAAGGCGGATGGGAAAACGGCTGATGTCGATGTTGATGCGTGTGGAGCGTCGGCGGGGGCAGAAGGAAGAGGCGACGAGGCGACGAATGCGTTCCAGGTGAACAGGGCGAGGGAAGTTGAACCGCTCGACGATTTCGGTAGATGTCGCCGGTCCCTCCCTGCCTGACAATGACGAGAGAGGACGGCGACGTCGCGACCGATGATGCAGTCACGGACCGGATTGCACTTTCTCACCGGTGCGACAGAGACAGTAGCAAGAGTGACCAGCAGAAAGGAGAAGGCGAACGATTAGGAATGAGTACACCCTGCTTCATCGGGAAGTCCTGCTCGTCGTTTCCGCCAGAGAAGCGAAAGACGTAGCCTCTGAACTCATCACCGAGCGAGTCACCAGAGATGCCTGGGACATCTTCTTGCCGTGGAAGATGCGGTAACGACGCTCATCGTCGATGTCGATCGTCTTTTGCTGGCCCATCGCCGGGTCAGCGATGTCGAAACTTCATGGCCGGTGGTGTCTTGCGGAGCTCGTCGTGTTCTGTCCCTTCAGGCAAGCAAAAAAAATGCTGAAAAGTAATATTTAGTGTATTCAAATAGTTTTCAAGATTTTTTTTTTGCTTACCTTGAGTGTGTGGCCGGTGGGACACCTGAGCTCGTCGTTGAAGGTGAAGACGAAACGACACGAACAACGACGACGTGTTGGTTGTGTTGCCTGATTTGGCCGATCGACGCGTCTCAAACAAGCAATCAAAGCATTCCGTGATCTTCGGATATCTTGAAGGTCTCAGCTGTCGGCCTCAAAACATTTCTACGGACGCGTTTAAAAATACAAAAAAATATGGAATAGTTTTATTATGTATTTATCTCTAGAATAGCCAAGAATTACGCGTCCAACGCGTTTTTTTATGGAGTTATAAATACAACAGTAATCCTCACATGTAGCACTAGGCCTCCAGAGGCATACACCAAAGTAAAATATATTCTGAAAGGCCTGACACCTATTCTGTCATGAAGTAAGTGCTACACTGTGTATGTATGCAAGGTTTAAAGCCAATCAGACAAGAATTGACTTCATAATAGAGAAGGAGGTGACTTCATGAGATCTCCTGAATCTGAGTGTTTTGTATATCCTGTTCCCATTTTCTACTTTGATGGCACACAAAATATTGGACATATCCAGAATAGATATTTCTATGTTTCTGAAAATTTACAAGTTTCCAGCCTCAGTAGTTGGAGCTGGGTGAATTGAAAAACATCGAAAATCATGGTTTTTAGAAGTTCAGAGAAAGCATATATTCATGTTTTTGGTTGGTTCAAAGTATGAGAAGCTCAACAAAATTGGTTATTTGTATTTAAGTATGCTCCAAGAAAGATATCCAGTCCTTAGTTTTGTGGGTGAGGGAAAAGTTCAGAATGGGGAGTGAAATGAGAGGTGATACAATTCATGTTTCGTGAAACTCGACGCAAATCCAAGAAACACAGAGCAGTTTTGCATGTATTTCCTCTCCCCCGTCAGAACTTTCTTCTAACTCCGAGATCTAGCACCTGATTACATTTATTGTAGTCATATAAAGTACTAATATCTATTTTGTAGAGCTTTCTGAGGTTTGGAATAAGGCAACAACATGAATATATGCTTTCTCTGAACTTCTAAAAACCATGATTTTCGATGTTTTTCAATTCACCCAGCTCCAACTACTGAGGCTGGAAACTTGTAAATTTTCAGAAACATAGAAATATCTATTCTGGATATGTCCAATATTTTGTGTGCCATCAAAGTAGAAAATGGGAACAGGATATACAAAACACTCAGATTCAGGAGATCTCATGAAGTCACCTCCTTCTCTATTATGAAGTCAATTCTTGTCTGATTGGCTTTAAACCTTGCATACATACACAGTGTAGCACTTACTTCATGACAGAATAGGTGTCAGGCCTTTCAGAATATATTTTACTTTGGTGTATGCCTCTGGAGGCCTAGTGCTACATGTGAGGATTACTGTTGTATTTATAACTCCATAAAAAAAACGCGTTGGACGCGTAATTCTTGGCTATTCTAGAGATAAATACATAATAAAACTATTCCATATTTTTTTGTATTTTTAAACGCGTCCGTAGAAATGTTTTGAGGCCGACAGCTGAGACCTTCAAGATATCCGAAGATCACGGAATGCTTTGATTGCTTGTTTGAGACGCGTCGATCGGCCAAATCAGGCAACACAACCAACACGTCGTCGTTGTTCGTGTCGTTTCGTCTTCACCTTCAACGACGAGCTCAGGTGTCCCACCGGCCACACACTCAAGGTAAGCAAAAAAAAAATCTTGAAAACTATTTGAATACACTAAATATTACTTTTCAGCATTTTTTTTGCTTGCCTGAAGGGACAGAACACGACGAGCTCCGCAAGACACCACCGGCCATGAAGTTTCGACATCGCTGACCCGGCGATGGGCCAGCAAAAGACGATCGACATCGACGATGAGCGTCGTTACCGCATCTTCCACGGCAAGAAGATGTCCCAGGCATCTCTGGTGACTCGCTCGGTGATGAGTTCAGAGGCTACGTCTTTCGCTTCTCTGGCGGAAACGACGAGCAGGACTTCCCGATGAAGCAGGGTGTACTCATTCCTAATCGTTCGCCTTCTCCTTTCTGCTGGTCACTCTTGCTACTGTCTCTGTCGCACCGGTGAGAAAGTGCAATCCGGTCCGTGACTGCATCATCGGTCGCGACGTCGCCGTCCTCTCTCGTCATTGTCAGGCAGGGAGGGACCGGCGACATCTACCGAAATCGTCGAGCGGTTCAACTTCCCTCGCCCTGTTCACCTGGAACGCATTCGTCGCCTCGTCGCCTCTTCCTTCTGCCCCCGCCGACGCTCCACACGCATCAACATCGACATCAGCCGTTTTCCCATCCGCCTTTCTCACTGAGCACTCCGGCGAACGCGACGCAACCGTTGTGTCCGAGAAGGATCTCGTTCCGATCAAAACATTCGCGCAGGGCGTTCTCCACCGTTCACGCACGAGATGCAGCATCCCGCAGTCGGCGCTCTGCTACATCGAAGTGGTGCGGGAGGAAGCGTCGGAGCTCGTGGAGGAGGGGAGAGGCACGGGAGTCAGAGGTGAATACCTCTTAGGACACATCCAACCTCTGCGGCCTTCCGACGGAACTGATGTCGAACAGGTCGTACCGTGTGTGCCGACAGTCCTCCAGATGGACGCTTCGCTTCCATTAACTCAGCAGATGCAGACTCAAAGGCGGTCTAACGACGAGCGTCGTAAGATTCCGGCAAAACCGCTCACGCCGCTGCTACCTCTTCCCTCGCCGTTCCTCTGCCCGCTGCGTACTTTCCTCGCCGCACTCATTCTGGTATCAAAATACTTACAGGGTCGATGCTATTCGAATCGAGCATGGGCAAAGCTCTCCGGTCTCCCACTGCGGGAGGTTGGACGCTGCGAACGCGCACTGGGCGATGCGCTTGGGTGGCGTCTCTGGATCGTCAAGACCGCGGCGCCGCCGCAGGGAGAGAACTCGGGCGGCATGCAACACACGAAAAGCAAGGGTACGATCGCATTTGGATCGTCACATCCAACCTCTGCGGTCTTCCGACGGAACTGGTGTCAATGGACCTGTTCGACGTATCGTGTGTGCCGACGGTCCTCCAGATGGACACTTCGCTTCCATTAACTCAGCAGATGCAGACTCAAAGGCGGTCTAACGACAAGCGTCGTAAGATCTTTGCAAAACCGTTCACGCCGCTATCACCTCTGTCATCGCCGCTTCTTCGCCCGCGGCGCACTTTCGTCGGCGCACTCATTGTGGTATTAAGATTCTTACAGGATCGATGCTATTCGAATCGAGCATGGTCAAAGCTCTCCGGTCCCATCACGCGTGGTTGGACGCTGCGAACGCGCACTGGGCGATGCCCTGGGGTGGCGTCTCTGGGTCGGCAAGAGCACTACGCCGCCGCAGGAAGGGAAGTCACGCAGTATGCAACGCACGAAAAGCGAGGGTAAGAACGCATTTGGATTGTCCCGGTTTCTGCAGTGCACAACGCGAGGCACTTCCCGCGTCCACCCTTGTCAGATGCAGGTGCAAGCCCGGAGTTTGGTCTCGCGCAGACAAAGGCAGGCTTGGCAAACAGAGCACTCGGGCGTGCTGCGGCGCTGTCAGATGATGCGGCAATGCAGAGCATGCCGCCCCGCTATCGATCCCAGGATCATTGCCGTTCTCGTTTGCAGGTTTACCTCGCGGTCATCGCAACTCACCAGCAAACGGCGCTCAGTGCACAGTAAACATTACTTTCTTCCGCTTTTACATTACTGCACCGTTTTCTTCTGACCCGACGCCTGTCCCGCTTGAATAGC
>NBAY01000132.1:0-64901 GCA_002794775.1 Porodaedalea pini | reverse complement strand
GTAACCGGGTCACACAGAACTCAGTTCAGAGGAAGAGGGAGAGGGAGAGAGCGGTGAGCCAGGGGAGCTGATGCAGCGCAAAGGTAAGGGACAGCTTCTGGATGTAGCCAGGTAGAATTGACCAGGTCGAAACTAAGGGATAAGTACAGGAGGACTACCTACTTATATACCCTGCTGAGGCTGCACACGGACCAGGGAATTAGCTACTACATAAGGATCGATGAAAGAACGTCATGGAACTTTATAGAACAATAGCATCATAGCATCAGTCAGCGAATAATGAGAGTGTGGGAAAGGGGTGTAATGGATATGAGTAAGCAGGAATAAGTGTGATTAGTGATGAGTGGATAAGATAAGATAAGAGAAAATGGTAAGAGAAGAGAATAATAAAATAATTAAAAGGCATCCATGACATTGAAACACATACCCTATCAGTGCTGCATCATAAGTCTCCATGTTATGTCTCAAGTGCCAGTTCAAATTTGCTTTGACATCTTTTCACTCTGTTATGGAGAGCCTGAAATCTTGAGCAGCCAATGATTATGGATATAACACCTAGGTACAGTGGACAAAAGTAATGCACACACCTATTGCATGTCAAAAAAATATATCCATCTTTTTTTCCTCACCATTTAGCAACCTGTAAAGTAGTTTAATATGATCCCTAGGATGCTGGCTTTGATATCCTGCATGTATCGAGGCAGGTGGTTGTGTCACAAAAAAAATAGCTGAAAAGTCACAGAAAAAGTGGTGTGCACTTTTTCTGTCGTTCGGTGGGCAACGACTTCGACTCACCATATCTCAACACCCACTGGTCCGTTTTCCACCATATTTGCTGCGTTTTAATCGGCTCGTCATGGTCTACACATCTTCAACAAAAAAAGCCTGCATTGATGAGTGGAATAAACGCGGCATGAACCACAAGGAAATAGCCAAAAACCTTGGGATTCACCGCACCACTGTCTGCCGTCTCATCAAACGGTTCACCAAAGTCCCAGACTACTATCATGTACAGCCCAAGACAGGCCGTCCACGTATTATGAATGACCATCAGGCCCAAATTGCAGCACACAGATGCTTGCCAAGACTGAGGTTGCCAATTGCGACAGAGTTACAGAAGAAAGTCTTCAAAGACATGTCGACCCGCACTGGTCCAGCGCCATCTGAAGGACCAGGGATTGCTTTGCCGTGTACGCAAGAGGAAGCCATTGCTGAGCAAGCAGGCAAAGGAGGCCAGGAGGAGGTGGGCAATGGAGCACATCAATTGGACCATCAATGACTGGAAACAAGTAATTTTTTCGGACGAGTCAAAATTCCAGCTGTTCAAGTTGGATGGCCATCAATACTGCTATATCAAGCCTGGACAGGCCCATGACGAGAGATTCACACAGAAAACAGTCAAGCATGGAGGTGGGCATGTCATGGTGTGGGGTTGCATCACTGCGAAGGGTATGGGGGAACTTCACCGCATTACCGGCATTATGGATGGTGCAGGCTACGTCGAAATCCTTAACAAGAACATCCCACGGACCCTGAGGAAGCACAAACTCAGGCAGACAGGGAAGTCAGGCATTCTGTTCCAGCAGGATAATGACCTGAAGCACCGGTCAAGGACTGCAGAAGCATGGTTCAGAAAAAAGAACCTGCACCATCTCCCATGGCCATCATGGAGCCCAGATATGAACATCATAAAACATGTCTGGGATCAAATTTGATAAGCTTGTGCGTGCTTGTGACCCTCTTCCACACAACCTCGAGGAGCTGTGGCAGGTGATACAGGAGGAATGGGCCAACTTCCCACAGGATGCACTGGACAAGCTCTTTGAAAGCATGCCCTGCCATGTTGCTGCTCTTTTGAAGGCTAGAGGTAGTCATACTAAATACTAATTGACAGGTAAGTGATATCTTGCTTCTATAAATTATTCTGACCTATTCTTTCTTATAGGTGCTATCCATCAAAAGTATTGCACAGCACTTTTCCCCTTTGACTTCCGGTATTAAATCTCCACTCAATTTTTTTGCTAAATTGATAACATATTATAAAACTACACATGCTAATGTACAAATCGCGCTCTCTATGATGATTTTTGGTTGGATGCTTGTTGATAAATCACAACATGAAGTGAATGTGATGTGGCTGTGCATTACTTTTGTCCGCCACTGTATGTGGATATGTATTCATTAGGTTCTGTGTGGTTCATCCTACCACAGATCTCCTTCCTCTGAATTATCACTGAGATCCCACCCTCTAGGTCCTCTTGATGATGTCGTGGCTGTCCAGAAACACCAGTATATTTGACTGGCTTTGTAGTTTTGGATTGAGGTCTAGCTTGAACTCTGTGCAATGCCATTATTGCATCTACGATCTCTCTTTACTGGTGAATATCATATCTCCATTGGTGCATGCAGTCTATACAGTCAGTTTCTCTTGCTGACTCCAACCGATAGTCTAGACTATGACTTGTCATTCAAAAATTGTTGATGCATTGATGTTTGTCAGAGAAGGTATGTTTTGTCTCTTGATCACAAGGCCCTTGGACATGAAATTTATTTCGATTTGCCAATGCAGGCGCTCAAACTTGATGCCTGGCTACTATTTTGACTGATCTTACACTTTGGTCATCATTTGTCAAGGAAGCGCAGAAGATGAATTCAAGGGGACTTGGTACTGAGCTGAATCGAGTGTCTGGCATGCTTAATGAACACCAGACGGCCTTTGCCACTCTCCTTTAGTGGAGGGGAAGGATAATCAGGATGAGATCTTTTCTTTGATGGCAGTACAATTTCTCCGGCTCTTCCAGCGAATGCAGTGAACAAGCTTTCACTATCTCAATAAAAAGCAGTGTCCAGCGCTCGCAGTGTCTTCGTCTCAACTCATTCCCCTGGAATGGTCGATTCCCACCAGTGCCTGAGTTGATTGTGGCTGCAACACATACGGTCTGGTCTCTACCTTCCCCACTTTCTTGGTGCTAATGACCATCCTCAGCTTATCTATTTGCCTCAGGTATCATTCGATGTTGGAGTTTATTCCTTTATGATTGTGCGGTTCATCTTGTTGGACATGAGAGGCTCTAGGTGTTTTGGAAGTGAATCAGCGAAGTGGGTAACGGACATACTACAGTGTTTCCCAAAAATGGTGACAGTCTGTGATTTTGAGTGCTTTTTTTTGAGCTGCCTAATTGAGATAGCCGAGCCTATTTTGGCAGGTGAGACTATGATGCGCAGCACGTGCATCTCTTCAGTGTCTTGTCTGTCGGTGGCCATGGCTCAACAGCCTGGCCAATATTAATGTTCTTCCTTCTATCTCCCAGATGAAAGTGAGCAAACTTGGCCGGCTTCAGATCCTGGCCTCTGAGTCTCACTCTCCTTTGAACACTATGGAGGTCTGCGGGCCGCATCTTCTCAAGGCCTGACATTTATTGGCAACGGTAAGCAACAGCCACATTCCTCGCAGTTTAATGTCCTCGCTGGAACCCCATGATGTGGAGAAGCTCACATGTACACTGACACAGGAGACGCTGTAGAGACACGCGTGCCACGCGTCACAATCTCACCTGCCAAGACAGGCTCGGCTATCTCAATTAGGCAGCTCAAAAAAAAAAGCACTCAAAATCGCAGACTGTCATTATTTTTGGGAAATGCCGTATCCTAGCGGTAAAGTGCTACATTCAGAGGAGCTGACGGAAATGAAGGCATAAATCACGAGGCGATCTGAAAGCAAATCTGACGGGCCCTTCTGCTGCAGCGTCTGTAGCAGGTGTATCATCCTAAGCGTACTTCTCCTAATTCATTTATACGTATTACGAGGTGTATGGCTTGGACGATTGCGACGTTCAAGGATTAGCTTCGATGCGGTTTGTTTTTCTGATCCCGGCGCTCATGGAGACTGGAACGTATTGAACCGCTTCATTTTTTGCCCCTGACGGGCATAAGTATGAGTGCTACCATATAGTATAAGTACCAAGTACGGGCATGACCGTTCGGTTCGAAATCACCCTTCCAACATTTTTTGCCACTCTCTCTCGTTCACCTCCTTCCATCACGACCTCCTCCCCTCCTCCTCTTTTTTATTATCTCCGTTCGTACTTGCTGAGGATTCACAATGGCGACGGCGGATCTACGGCTATCGTTCGGCGCGATGTTCATTGGCTGCGTTATCTCCGTGTTGTGCGTGCCTTTCTTGCCCAATTTAGCTTCCGAATCCGTACTGACGCTTCGTGGACCTCATACTTCAATACGCCTGGTTTACCGAACTCGCTTGCACATTCTGCACGTCACCTAACATGTCTGCACGCCGTCCTCCCCCGTGTTTATTTGGAATGCTCGGTTCATTGACCAACATCCAGTTTCTCCGGTATCGGCTCGTTGCAGGCTTATTATTACTTCCGTCAATACCGGGACCGGGATTCCCAGATTATGAAATCGACGGTAAGTAGGCTTCCGAGACTCGAGAGCGGTGGAGAAGGAAGGCGTGATGCTGGCATAAATACTTATGTTCACCGTACCGTGCCACCCAGGTCCTTGTTGCATGGTGCGTACCTTCGATCTTTAAGCCCTCGACCAAGCAGCTAAACACACATACCTATCCAGGATCTTGGACCTTTTACACACGGTATTCATCTGCCAGGGGATATGGCATTATTTGGTACTGAGCTGGGGAGACCTTAATGAGTTGGACCACCTCACATGGTTAGTTTTTGATTCCTTGCATTCAAATTTCCCACCCATTTTAACGTGCATCCTTAGGACTGTTGGAGTGAGGCGTTTGACATTCCTTACTCTTTTACTGTGCCTGACGACATCCGCTTCGATTCAAAGGCTAGTATCGCGGTCACCGGCCTGATCACTTTCGTCGTACAGATGTGAGTCCGTCTTTCGTGTATAACTAATTGCTAAGGTTTACTGAATGGCTCTTGGACTCTAACATCAGGTTCTTTGCTAATCGTGTCTGGCGACGTCAGTGTTGTTTTCACCGCTTTTCGATTATTCCATGCTCATTCTTTTCATTCAGTCAGCAAGCACAACGCGTTATTGACGATCGTCATTGTATGTATTTGCTTTCTAACGATCGCCCGCGATAGCCGGAGCTTATCTGCTCTGATCCAAGATCTTTGTAGCCGTTATTCGCTTAGGATCTGCCCTAAGTAAGTCCTTCATGTACACGTACATATTAATATGGACATTAACAAACTCCTACAGCGACGACTATTCAGATGTACGTCAGCAATGAAATATGATATATTTCCGTGCTGAGACTTTCATGCAGGATTCGTCTCGAACATTTCTCTACATTCATTAGAGAATTTCGAGTGAGTGATCCCTATTGTCTTTTGAGATTTCACTCTGACACAGCAGCTACCTCAGTGGCTATTCACTTTTGGCCTTGCGCTCTCATGCATCATCGACCTTATAATCACGACATCCTTGTGCTATTATTTGCAAGGTAATCGAACAGGTTATTCAAGGTGGGCGGACTATTTTTGCCGATGCCGACCGTTTACGGAGGTCGAATTGCAGCATCGACGACGTTATCCATCGGCTATTGTTGTACACTATCAACAACGGGCTTTTGACCACACTCGCGTCTATGCTTGCCATGGTCTTTGTGCGTCCATCTACTCTCTGAATGGACATTCCTGTAGCTCATTGTTACAACCTAGGCCGCAGCCATGCCTCACAACTTTCTTTTCCTTTCGCTTCATTTCATTATTGCTAAATGTAAGTCCGATATTCTCTTGACAGTATTTATTTTATTTTATTTTATTTTATTAAAATCGGTTGATGAGTCTTGCAGGCTACATTAATTCGTTGCTTGCAACACTTAATTCGAGAGATGCACTCAAGGATCGGGACGACTCCCATCCTATGGCGGTTCACATCTCTGTCGATGGCCCAGACTCTCAGCCTCGCTTGCTCAAGCACCATATGGTGAGTCTTATAGAAGAGATGTCTACATTTCTATAATATTAAAAAGTCAATTCTGAACTTCTTTGGACAGCCGCATATACGCTCTCCCTCAGGCTCTAATGTACACGGTGGAGGAGGACTTTCTATTTCAGGCGTCAACAGCTTCGCTGCAGGTCAGACAACCACTGTTGATAGCGTCAAGGTACATCCATGTCTGATTCTAGTCATCGCCGTTTTGTCTGCTAACTGAGCTTCGTTCCTCGTCTTGATCCTGACGTTATCATTACCGTCCGTAACGAAAACAGGTACATATCAACGTTGAACAGACTATCCATCGTGACGACGGTGAAATCGAGACTGATTTCAGCCCAGAGGGAAGCCTGAAGACGCCGTACCTGTCTTCCGTTGGCGAAAGGGGTAATGATATTCCGGATCACGATATCGTCCGACTTGCTTGAATCGTACCGGTTATCGCTACCACACCTATACTATTTTCTTAACTTAATAATTTTGACCGTTGTGCTATTATGTATCAACTCGACTCGCATGACCGTTGTAGCTCTTTGATTTGTCGCTTCTGCATGTATCCCGTGTGTTTAAAATTTCTTGGGTATGCTATCTGGTGCTGAAGGTCTCATGTTGTCGTATTGATGGTGTTGTGTATAGTGATCCAGGAGGGTACTCAAGTGCGCATGGTCTGAGCGACACTTTCTAATGAGGTGGAACCCAATGATCACGAGGGCAATATTAATCATGTTGACGTGTGGACGCGTTGCGAGCACGTGCATATATGAAGCAAGGATTTGCCGTGAGATCAAAATTTTGCGGATATTATGCCATGGTCACCTACCTATGTACCCACCAGTCAGGCAACGAGTGAGTGAGCATCATTCACGAACTGCAGATAAATAATTTCTCCGGAAACCGGAACGGGTGCAAAACTTCAGGTGCGACTGAATTATTAAATCACAAGCGGCATCTTCTGAACTTCTACACTAGCAACTTTATGGATCGAACTCGTCTCCAGGAAGCAGAAACCTGCAATGAGTGCACGGCCTTCTCCTTCCCAGACTGAATGATGGCGGGGTTCTTGTTTTGCTAGTGTGACGCGATGCTCGTTTGACGAGGTAGGGTTGCTGTCCTTGAAATGGCGTCTGATACTCGTTCACTAGAAGCCAAATGCTGACACTTGGTCGGCGCTTTCAGATCCTCATATAGTAGGTCCAAGTCGAACTGATGTACAAGTCGAATTGAATGATTGGCTATAGTTCGCGTCACTTTCTCGATTCGGAGACATCGGAGAACTGAAGCGGAGGTTGGTTGCATGCACAAATTGTTGCATTTCTTTCGGCCGCCCCGTTCCCATCAGCCTTAGACAAGGGCGGGGACTAGCTAGCTATGCAGCGGTCTGCAACGCAACAGAAACTGGCGAGTGCTTCCAGAGCGGTTTAGTAGCTTTCACAGTGAAAGCTTCTGGATTTTGGGCCCTGTGATTCCTCGTATC
Organism: Porodaedalea pini; assembly: GCA_002794775.1. Lineage (NCBI taxonomy): Eukaryota > Fungi > Basidiomycota > Agaricomycetes > Hymenochaetales > Hymenochaetaceae > Porodaedalea > Porodaedalea pini. The sequence goes on along the minus strand of NBAY01000132.1, from coordinate 57,490 downwards.
CTAGGTCTCCAGATCTAGATTCTTCGGGTTAGGCCGGCCTAGACACACGACAACTGGTGTACTTCGAACGCATTTACAGGCATCAAGTTTAGTTTCTCAAGGGTTTGACAACCATCGCTACCAGTGCACACTATGTCAACTATAGTCGTCCTAATTCCACGTCAGTAAAAGTGTCTCGAGACTGTGGCCACAGGGATGCTTCAACATCGCTGCTGTGTATCTAGACTTCACACTGTATTCGCGTCTTTTGCAGGGTCGTACTTGTGCGGTATGACTGTGCGGACAGTCTGACGACGATTTCGAAAAGACCCGCTACGGTTATGTGAAATCTTGACTGCAGCGCAGGAGTCCGTCTTTGGTACGTTCTCTCTCATGTCCAACTTGAAGTAACATGTGAAAGGAGGGGGTTGAAACATGAGAGAATAGGGTACCTATGGCGGCCTTGCTTCGTCGAAATGCGGGGCGGTCAGCTTCCGCAACCTCGATTGAGCTGAATGGACGATCCTGCAGAAAATATGGCTACAACATGATTGGTTCTTCTCCTCCTCATGTCCTTAGCACTACGAAAAAGACACTCCTGAATTAACTCTCCCTATAATTGTGGCATCCGGGCTTCAGGAGAACCGATGCAGTAAATTCAGACCTTGAAAGCAACTTAGTCACATCTTGGTCAGGAAGCGAAGCCGGCTGCTTTTTCTTCTTCCATTTGCAACCACCATGCAGTGACGGTTCCACCGGCTCTCGCGACTTACGGATCAGCTTCTCTTCCAATTGCTCTTACGTTCAAGGTTACGACACATACTCCGGAGGCAATGATTTATTGTAACGCATCGTGTTTACGCGGGTATGTATGCGCGTCACAAGCTTAAATGCAAGCAGGTTCTCCGCTCCCCATCCCACTCACCCATTTGTCCACCTCCTATACGGGCTCTGTCTTACTTTACTCCTTATCTCGTTGTTGGTCGCCGAAACGATGACGGCTGTGGATTTGCGATTGACGTTCGGCGCAATGTTCATTGGCTGTGTTATATCCGTCTCGTGCGTGTCCCTTTGTCACGAAATTTAGGCCCAGTCCTGACGCTTCGCGGCCCTCCACCCTCCGATACGCAATCGCCTCTCAATTTGCTCTCTTTCTACACCCCAACCGATATTGGGACTTCACTTCGACTCGTTCAAACGCAAACTAATGCTACACCGACTGACGGGCCTTAGATTATCCGGTATTGGCACTCTCCAAACGTATCAGTACTTTATGCAGTATCGAAAAAGGGATTCGGGATTAATCAGTTCAACAGTGAGTACTCTACTGATCTCGCTAGATTGCAGCATTGTGCGCATATGTGCTGATGTCCGCGTTGTCTCCAGGTTCTTGCAGTTTGGTGCGTTCAGCCCGTGATAGGCCATACTCAGTAGTTAATATGCCTGGCCTGTCAGGATTATGGACTTCGTTCATTCGATATTGATCTGTCAAGGAATGTGGCACTATTTAGTTATAAGGTGGGGGGATCTCCTCGAGTTGGACCACCTGATCTGGCTAGTATTTTCTCTGTCTGTTTTAGCGAGATAGTTTGCTTATTTCAACTATGCTCTCAGGACCGTGGGGGTAAGGGTTCATTATATTCTTCATGCCTCTGCTCTGCTTGACGATTCTTCTTGCTTCTGTTCTAAGGCCAGCATCGCGGTCACCGGATTAATAACGTTCACAGTGCAAATGTAAGTTGTGTTTAATGACTCTAGGTAATTTATTGTGACGCCAAATAAATTCAGGTTCTTTGCCCATCGCGTCTGGCTATGTAAGCTTTATTCGATTACACATTAGGACACTCACTCACTCTTCTTGTTCAGTCAGTAAACGCAACATTTACTTGGCTCTCCTCATCGTGCGTACTTCTCCAACACTTCTGGTGGAGTTGATTCCTGAGCTATATCCAAGACTATTATGGCCATCGTTCGTTTGGGATCTGCTCTTGGTATGCTGATATCTGCTCACTATCATATACTTGCCCGTGAAGTTAACAATCTCTGTAGCAACAGCTATTGAGATGTATGTCGGCAGTGTGTATGGGGGTCGTCACACTAAGCTATATCACATCTAGGTTTAAACTTGATCTGTTCTCTTTGTTCATTAAAGAGTTTCGTGTAAGTAGTCTATGACTCATCTCTTTTTCATTCAAAACAGACGATTCCTTTAGTGGCTATTCACTTTCGGCCTAGCATTGTCGTGTATCATCGATTGCTTGCTCACATTATCATTGTGCTTCTATCTGCGAGTTAACCGCACAGGTTATTCAAGGTGTGCTCATTCTTGAATCGATGTCCTCCGTTGATGAAAATTACTCTGCAGTGTGGATGACATTATTCATCGTTTACTTATATACACCATTGGCAACGGTTTTTTGACTACATTCGCGTCTCTGCTCGCTATGATTTTTGTAAGAGCCTTTCACCGCCTCTCCATACCTCATACTTAAATTATCTTCAGGCCATAGCACTGTCTCACAACTATCTCTTCATTGCGCTCCATTTCATTATTGCTAAATGTATGCCAGTGGCCTTACTCGTAATCCTTTGCTGACAACTTTTATCAATGCAAGGTTATGTGAACTCGCTACTCGCGACCCTTAATTCAAGGGATGCGCTCAGGAAAAGGGATGACAGCCTTCCTTTGGCGGTCCACATTTCTGTCGATGGACACTCTCAGCCCCGTTTCAGGCGTTATCCGGTAATTCTCTTCCATTTAACGCGTGAACGTTTATTCTAACCTTCTGCGTGAAGCCGCAAGCCCGTTCTCCACCAGATTCCAACGAGCATAATAACGATGGTCTTGCCCTCTCTGATATCAACAGCCTCACAGAAGGCCGGACACCCTCCGTTGGCGATGTCAAAGTACGCCTTTGACTTCACGTTCAACCTGTCGTTTCTCGCGCCGTCTAACGAGAAACATGAAAGGTGCATGTGCATGTCGAGCGAACTATCCATCACAGCGACGAAGAAATCGAAAGAGAGGTCAGCATAGACAAAAGCTTTAAGACACCGTACCTGTCCCCCGTCGGGCGTAAGGACTAGGCGTCCCTTAACCTTCCTAGGCTAACCTGAGTCAACTCAGACTCGTTAGCGACACATATTTCTTTAATTATCATACTCGTCCACTGTGTTTTATAACCTTTTTTCGTCTGCCTTTTCAGTTTCTCCGGTCCTTGTTTGTTTTCCCATTTATCTATCATGCTCTATTGCCTGTTTTTCAATGTGTTCTGTGCTCGTTTTGATATTTTCTGTCATTCAAAAGACTTAAAAGTATCAGCCTCATACTATACAATGTAATTAAGTATAATACGGAGTCCAACGATACAAAGCTAATATGGAAATAATGTGGGATCCAACGACTTGTGATTGCATACTTTCAAAGATCGGATCACACGTTTAAATACAGGTGGTTCTCATTGAATCTCAAGGAAAGTGATTCGCATTGCTTAATCTGGTAGGCAACCGTGTGAACTCAACCTTCGTGTCGCGACGTACATGTTGTCTGTAGTCTGTCGTCGTTGCGTCTGATGCCTCTACATGGCCCGCCTACAGCTTGACTCACCAAAAAAAAACCGTATTATTGGTGCTATACGTGCTGGTGCTAGTATACGTTGTGCTGCCAAGCTTGAAGCCGTGCCCCGGATGACAGCCCAGTCAATATGGAAGAAATGGCTGGTTAATGGCTCGACATCCAACCGACAACGGAAAGGACGACCAAAGAAGCTCGATGCGATGATGCACGAGATCCTCATTCACTATGCTCTAACCCACCGCTTCATGCCTCTCAAGAACTTGGGCAAAAAACTTGGAATTCCGCGATGCCTAGTCCAGAGAGAGTTGGCTGTATAAATTCTTGCATAATTTATACAGTATATATTGTATCCTTATCATTTGTACAAAATTTCAGCATATAGAGAAGCGCATCTAATTTTTTTTGTCCATTTTGTGTGCACACTGAGGAGGAGGACTACGAGTGTCGCGACACGAAGGTTGAGTTCACACGGTTGCCTACCAGATTAAGCAATGCGAATCACTTTCCTTAAACAGGGGGGCCGAAGACTTTTGAGAACCACCTGTATTTGCGTGTCAATATTAATCACGTACTACCAGTCGCCAGTCCTCGAGGTCGAGTTGTTCAATAACGGCAACGAGCTTCAAGATCTTCGCCTGCGCTAAGTTCGAGGAGCTCAAGATGGACCTCTTATTAAGACCGTAAAGTCTGTTGAACAGGTCTCCAAAGACGCTAGTGTCAAGAAGGACGAGATTGACGTGGTCGTTCTGGTGTGGTTCTACATATGTTCTGAAGGTTCAGCAACTCCTCAAGGAGTCCTTCAGTTGCAAGGAGCTTCGAAGTCTGATGAAGCCGTCATATGTGGTACTGCCATCCATAGCGGTGTTCCTTGCTGGCAAAGAGAACCTGTTTTGCTGGACGTCGAGTGTGAGCTCGACACGCTTCATGGGCACTTTCTCACAAGTGGGCCTTTGCGGGCGTGCGTATCTGCAGCCCACTTTCAGTTTTACAACTGTCCTGCCGTGAATTTACTCAGATATTTAGCATTCCTTCCTTTTCTCTGTAAGGACGCGGATAGACGCTCTTGATGGTAAATTACATGATTATTTTTTATCGTCCCTTAACGTATCTTGATATCTGCTAAAGCGAAAAGGCTTTAATATAGCACAGCACGTTGAAGAGCTTGATGTTTCTAGCTTCACTTTCTCAAGGATTTGACAACCATCGCCGAAGATACACACCTTCCAAGACACGCAGAGCCATGCCGACCGTAGTCGCCCCTATTCACACATCAGCGAAACCGGTTTAAGACTATGCACGGGTGCTAGATCGCCGCTGTAAAGTTTTAAGGCATCACACCGTATTCGCATCTTTGCTTGTTTTGGTACGAATCGAGCAATCCTGACGTTCTGCCAAAGAAGTTGAAAATTTTTGCCTGTACATGTGTATCTTGCCGTGTCTTTTCCCTTCGAGGTGCGGGGTGATCAGCTTCGGCAATCTTGATCGCGAAGCTCGCAGCGCTCGCCTCTGAATGGATAATCCCACAAAAAGCTGTGATTATAGCGTGATTGGTTCCTTTTCTACCTTATGCTCCTGACGCTATGAAAAGCTCTGCTTCCGACTGACCCTTTGTGTGGAAAACTGCGGATGCTATCAAATATGGATTGGTCGAGAAGCGAAATCGATTTGTTTCCCCTTCTTCCATTTGCAATCACCATGCAGTGAGGGCCTCGTGTCATGATCCCGGACTCTCCCGACTCTCGCATTAGCTTCTAAGCTTCTTCGGCTGCTTCTATTCTCGAGAATATCAGCGTTACGATATGCAAGTTTATAGGTAAGTATACTTACCTTTTAAATTGTTGCCTTCCCGCTTCACACACTTGTCTCTCCAGTTCAAGACCCTCCCTCTTTTCCTTTACTCGCTATCGTCTTTTTCGTTGAAAGCTGCACGATGGCAACTGCAGATTTGCGATTAACGTTCGGCGCAATGTTCATCGGCTGTATCATTTCCGTCTCGTACGTGCCACCCTCTTGCGGAATACGGATTCAATTCTGACACTTCGAGGTCGTCCGTCCTTGCATTCGTAACTCGCTCCCATTTTGTACGTCAACTGACATTTCGGGACCTCGCCTCGACATGTTGCACCGACCGGCTTTCTTCCAGTTTTTCAGGAATTGGCACGCTCCAAGCCTATCACTATTTTCGACAGTATCGAAAAAAGGATTCACGGCTAATGAGGTCGACGGTGAGTACCTCATCGAACTCGCTAGATGCGAATATTCGTTGACGCCTGACATGTCGCCAGGTTCTTGCAGTTTGGTGCGTTCAGTCGGTGATAGGCTGTACTCAGCAGTTAATATGTCTGGCCCTGCCAGTGCTATGGACTTCATTCATACGATATTCATCTGCCAAGGAATGTGGCACTACCTGGTGTTAGGCTGGGGAAATCTTCAGACGTTGGATCATCTGATCTGGTAAGTAGTTCTTTCTGCCCTAGCAAAATTGTTCAGGCGTTTCAACGTACGTTCTGCAGGACTGTTGGTGTGAGGGTTTGTTGCACTTTTATGCTCTGCTTTATTTGACGATATTGCTCGCTTCTATTTTAAGGCCAGCATCGCTGTCACCGGATTTATCACATTTACAGTGCAAATGTGAGTTCCGTTTAGCAAGTCTAGCTTTGTTAAAATCCGGTACGATTCTATGTAACTTATTGTAATGCCATTTGAAATCAGGTTCTTTACTCACCGCGTCTGGCGACGTCCGTATTTTTCAATTACTGAACAGGACTCGCACTCATTCTTCTCATCCAGTCAGTAAACGTAACATTTACTTGGCTCTCCTCATGGTACGTACTTCAAGACTTTGGTGGAATCAATAACTAACTTCGACGCCAGACCTTTATGGCCACTGTTCGTTTAGGATCTTCTCTAGGTGTGCGGCTTTCTGCTTAAATCTATCGCATCATTCCCATTGAAACTTACCAATTTCCGTGTAGCGACAACAGTTGAGATGTATGTCAATAACGATCTGAGGTACTCTTCACGCTAAGCTGTTTCTTATTCAGGATTCGGCTTAAGCATTTCTCCTTGTTCATCAAGGAGTTTCGTGTAAGAAATTCATTAGTTTTCTGCGTCTATACTCAAACAGACGATCTCCTCAGTGGTTATTCACTTTCGGACTGGCTTTCTCATGTGTCATCGACATTCTGCTCACATCAGCATTGTGCTATTATCTGCAAATTAGCCGCACGGGCTATTCCAGGTAAGAGCATTTCTTCGGCCAACGTTCGCTGTTGACGAGGTTCGCTTTACAGCATGGACGATATTATCCATCGATTGCTCATGTACACCATCAGCAATGGACTGTTATCCACGTTCGCGTCTATGCTTGCCATGCTTTTTGTAAGTGCATGTTCGCTGCCCCCTCCCCCCCTCCCGGCGTATGTCGTGCTTAATTCATATTCAGGCTGCGACAATGCCACATAATTTCCTCTTCCTTTCGCTTCATTTCATCATTGCTAAGTGTGAGGTTATCATATCCTTTTCCGTAATTCTCGCTAACTTCTTTGACCAACGGTAGGTTATGTCAACTCGTTGCTCGCGACTCTCAATTCGAGGGATGCGCTCAAGAAACGGGATGACAGTTATCCCTTAGCGGTCCATCTTTCTGTCGATGGACACACGCAACCCCGTTTCAGGCGTCATGCTGTGAGTACCTTCGTTGTACGACGTGGACATTCGATTCTTAATCTCTTGTCTGCAGCCGCACATCCGTTCTCCGCCGGTCTCCAACGCAGTTGGCAGCGATGTACTCGGCCTCTCTAACGCTGACAGCCTCGCAGAAGGCCAAACAACCTCTGTCGGTGATGTCAAAGTACGCCACTACTAAGCCCATATTCTTATGCCACCACCGTCTAAAGAAAGACATGAAAGGTACATATACATGTCGAGCGGACAATTCATCACAGCGACGGAGAAATGGAAAGAGCCGCCAGCCCAGACAAAAGTCCCAAATTATCGTATTCGTCCTCCATTGATGGTAAGGACGGGACGGCCCTAAGCATACCTCGGCTCGCGTGAGTCAAGCCAGGCTTTGTACCGTCACTGTGTATATATTCCTATGGTCGATATACACGGCCATTGTGTTTTGTTACCTGTATCCGCCTATTTCAAGTGCTTCTCCAGTTTCCCTTCAGCTTTTTTTTCCAACCTATTTGTCATGCACCACCATCTGTCGTCTTTCGAGTCTTCTAGGTTTGTGTTGATATCTTTGGCCATTCCAAAGAGTTTAAACGTTCTTGGTCTCATATTATACATACAACACGTATAGTCTTATAGTACAACACAGAGTCAGACTAGGTGGACACAAAAACGGAATAACGGGGAATTCAAACGATTTGCGCACGCTCTTATAGATTAATCTGAAAACAGTAGCTTGTCCAAATAATCATATGCAATTACGGAAATACTAATGATGATGATGATGAAAGAATCAAGGAGCGTAGTAATACGTGGAGGTTGGCAATAAACACATAGAATATAATCAATACGATTGGCTCAAAGCATGCCGGTGGAGAGAGCCAGCCCTCCGACAGCGAGGAAAGTGAACGGTGACCAGGCATCCTGGAGCGCCGATGCTGCACTCGGGTACGTGGCTGGTGTGGAGTTTGTCGCATTTGTCTCGGCAATCTGGAAGAACGACAGGGAGGATCAGCTAGTCTGTCTTCAATGCGCGGAGAGTGGCTTGGAAAGCGAAAATGGGGATAGTTACTGACAGTAGTATTACACGAGCCGGACGAGCAAGCGAGGTTGTCGTTTACCGCGATGACGTTCGCAGTATCTGCGTCAATGGGGGATGGACTAGGAGCGGCGGACGCTACGGAAAGGAAAACAAGTACGTATTGTAAGCTCCAAGCTCCGCCGACGCAGAGGAGAAGAGCATACCCGCGATGACGAGCGCGAACAAAGTAAACATGGTGGCACGAGTGTTCATGATTGTAGAGTTTGGGTTCAGAAAGAGAATTTGGAAGGTTGCTGAGGCCAAAAGCGATGTATTATCTATGATTAGAGAGGAGTATGAGCAAGCCCGAATTCCGCTAAAGAGAGTCGTAAAAGAGAGGAAGCAAAGGGGCGGATACAACAAACGGAGACACTAGAGGTGGGGTGTTCGATCAACGATAGCCTGTCGTGCAACTCCAACCTACTTCTTTATATACTGCATGCAAGAATAAGACGCAAATGTTCTTCCTTCTCTCTTTTTTGCCAGTTTTCCCGCTGAAACCGGCCACGACCACGCGTCGCATTGTCTTACGTTGGCCTGACTAGTTACCTTGTTCGGAGTTTTCGTATCCTTCACGAACGAGAAGGCACGGAAGCCACTTTCATGGTGAGAGTACAAAGAAAGTAGGTAGTCGACCTGTCCCGTGAGAGCTGCACGGAGAGTACAAGGCAGAATTATGATGAAGCAAGCCAAAGTGCGACAATGCCTTCCTTTTTTGGATAAGCGCAGATCATCTCCCGACGAAACTCGTTCATGATCACCATTCTAGCATCAACAGAGCTAGCGAGGATCCATGCGAAGACGTTGATTCTTAGTGCGAAGCGCAGGACAGCCTTCATGGGGCGTCAAAGAAGGATGTCAGGTTTCCGTAAAATTAAACCCGTCGATCAAGCAAAAACTGACCTTGAGGACTGTTCTCAAATCTTCGAAACGCTGAGTTGGTTGACTATACTTCGGAAAATACAAAGCAGGGGTTTCCTTTCAATGCGCACGGCGAATTTCCATCTGTGAAGGTCCATTTGTTGAGTTTTTGTTCGTTGACGATTGGTAGTGTCAAAGTCGAGCAGAAATCGGTACTCGAACGATCCAGTTTGACAGAAGCGGCCTCTTTTGCCAACTGAGAGAATTTTAAGGGTTGGGATCGAGAGATAATTAGACAATGGTATATGAGAATCTAGATGCCTTGAATAAATTAATGCAAGTAGGGTCGTAAGGTGTGAACTATTAATCGTCATCACTAGACAAAATTGCAACCAATCAGTCTTCAATGTAGCCTAGATACAACATTTCACTCACTCCGATGACTCTCTTTTAAGAAAGAGATCTATAGCAGCAGAAAATGCTGCGAAAGCGGCTCCGCCGCCGAATGCTGCTTTTGGACCAGAGTTTCGAGCCAGAATGCCGCCAGCAATGAAACCTGCGAGCACAGGATTCACCATGTCATTCTTTGCCCGATACTTCGCGAGCGAAGACTTGATTAAGAAACAAAACACGATGAAGACGCAGCAGCACGTACCGCCTCTATAGTGCACTCTAAGCCTGCGAACAAAGCTCCCACTTTTCCAAAACCTTTTCCACTTCTCCACATGCCCTTTCCCATGTCCTTAAAAATCTCTCTGGCCTTCTGCGTCGTGTTTAGATTTGATTGAGACTGAGAGCGCAACAACGGGTCTTCGTACGCAAACGAGGAGGACATGAGCGAGAAGAACGCGCCGAGACCGAGACCTGCATTAAACCAGTAAGCATACGTTCCACCGTGCAACGCGACATATAGCTACACACCTGCAGCGCCTGCCATCCCGGTCTTGAAGAGACATGACTCCGGAGCCGCAGCCATATAATCCTGATATTTTTTCGTCTGCATAATTTGCGCTCGGTCCTCCTCCGTCATGCCAGGCGGTAACGGTTCCTGCCCGGCGGCGAATACCGGTGTTACTGGTGGCCATGGCATCGCAACTCGACACCTCTCAGCGGCCTCTCAGCAAAGCAAGAAACTTGGAGGTTCGGGACAAGCTACCCTCGGCATCGCGGTGTCGCCGAAATGGTCACGATGTGTTACTAAAGCAGCGTGACGCGTTGAGTATGATAGCTACTCTTTACTCTGTACCTTCATGTTTCCGTCAAAACAACCAGACGCTGATGCACCGGTTCGTGCTACTGACAACGATGCATCTCTCGCACGTCTCTCCGCCGTGCAGAAGGGTTATCTCCCCGATCCTTATGCGCACCTCTTCGTGCCGCGCGCGCACCTGCAGCCGCCACGTCCCCCACTGATTAATATTGGAACGTACATCCGGTCCGAGAGTATCGACCTTCTCGTTGATGCATGGATCGCGCTGTGCAGTTCTGAAGGAAAGCAGTGCCAGATTGTCAGTCTCGGTGCAGGGAGCGACACTCGTTTCTGGAGGCTTGCGGTGCGTCGTATGAAGCTCCCTTGGACTCTTTCGTTCATGCGGTCAGCAGATAGAATGGCGACCATAGCAAGAATCTCGCGAAGTATATTGAGATTGACTTTCCGGAGATTACGATCAAGAAGGCGATGGCGATCAAGAAGAATAAAGAACTAAGCACGATGCTAGGGGAGCCGGGGGATGTATCTCTCGGTATGTATGGCCTTCATGCACTATGTTCAGATACTCAACCTCGATCTCAGGTAACGGAGGCACGTCTCTGCACTCCCCTATTTACGAACTGCTCGCGGCTGATCTGCGTAAAAGCCCATCGACATCTCTCGCACCCCTACTAACAGCACCAACGGACGGGTCATCACCTCTTCTCGATCCCAAACTGCCGACGCTTCTCCTCTTTGAATGTGTCCTCGCATACATGCAGCCTTCTGCATCCTCTGCTGTAATTGCGTGGTTCACGGACTGCTTCCGTGGGTCGGCGCCCCTCGGAGCGATCGTGTACGAGATGTTTGGACTCGAGGACGCGTTTGGGCGCGTCATGAAGACCAACCTTAAGGTACTCTGTTTCTTTAAGTCCTTTGGGCTGGTAGGGCACTCATCTTTTCGCCCTTTTAGACGCGAAGCGTCGAGCTTCCTGGTGCAGAGCCATACCCCTCCTTGGAGTTGCTTCCGCGACGCTTCACCGAACATAATTTTAAGCTTTCAAAGGCCCTTACGCTGAAGGAGATAAGGAGCGCACGCATCCCCGCTGAGAAGCTTCAGAAGTGCGCCTATTCTCATTTATTACTATTCATTCACTTACCTGACTCCTGAAATGGACAGAATCTCGCAGCTCGAAATGCTAGACGAGGTAGAAGAGCTTGATCTCGTCCTTGCGCACTATGCGATTACTTGGGGCGCGATTTTTCCAGGCGATGATGACGATGCATCGTCAAAATGGGCAGGCTGGGATATGATTTGGGATGCTAGCGTATGAAGGGTGAATTTCAGGATGTGAAGTTGGTAGAATATTATGTAACACTACTTGTTATGCTGATGAAAATACCAGCCCTGGAGTTCCCGGCTTCGCCGGGAACTCCGCTGGCCATCAATCCGAGTTTTTAGGCATTGCTTAATCCGAGTTTTTTTGGTTCTACAGATTTAATTAATGTAATTTCTCACTCTAAAAGCTATACCTATTTAAAGTTCCTTCCTGGCCATCAGTCTAAGCTCTTAGAACAATGCTTCATCTTAGTTCACATGATATATCTCACATACACATGCTTGAAAGCAATCTGAAGTTTTATTGTATGACACTCTATTTACAACAAAACCTCACTAAGTACAATATTGGTTGTTGAGAACTTGAAGATAGAATAAGTCTCCTTCAATGGAGAGACATAGTGCATAATACCTGCTTCTCATGTCTTCATTTAAAATAGAAAGGATATTATTTATACAATATAGATATTATGTTAGGACACCTTGTATTATATTCATAAAAGACTATAGGTGTAGGCCTGCTAGAGTATTCTCACTACTTCTAACATGTTGCTGACTTCCTATACATCATGACTTGACCCTGATGTATTGAGTGTCTGACATTCCAAGACACAAACTCTGAAACACAACCATGTAGCTGTACCATAATTATGAGGAGTCCAAGTCTGAGACTCAGTGGCAGTCTCCATGTTAGGTGGGAGTCCGGGAGACGACTCGGACTGGGCAGGCCTCTGCTGACTGTCGTCTGGGACATGCTATACTCGAGCGGGGACTCGGGACACGCTTTACTCAGGCTAGGTCGTCACGGAGGTAAGAGGATTAATACAATGTACTCTACTACAGGAGGGGGACACGGTCTCACCTAGGTCGTCACGGAGGTAAGAGGAAAAGCAGAACAGGTGTTCAGATGCGATTCCTCTTCCTTATATACAGTGATCACCTTGTGAGAACCGGTTGCCCCATTGTCTAGGATTACATAAAGGAAGCGGAATGGAACGAATGAAGGTCATGTGAAAGGAGTGTGGGAAATGATTGAAAAGATGATTAAATATAATGAAGAGGGGCGATTAAAAGAAAGGAAATGGTAAAAAAGAAAATAAGGGAAAGGAAAAGTTCGAGTTCTAACATTACCCCCCCCTCAAGGCTGGGTGTCCCAACCAGCCATGATCGTGGTCGTCAGGCTCAGTGTTAACGAAGAGCGGACAGAGGCGTTCGCGAGGGATGTCGAGTTTACGAGGGGCGCCAGGGTGTTTTCGATAGAATTCAGCGATCGCCTCTTTTGCATTCTCGCCAAAGTCCATCTCGGGCTGCCACATCGGTTCATTGTAGCCAACCCACTTGACGAGGTATTGTAGCTTCCCTCGGTGCAGACGCGAGTCTAGGACTTCTTCGATCTCGTACTCTTCCTCGTTGTCGACAATGTCAGGTGGTGGCGGTGGCTGTTGTTTCTGACTTTCGAAGGACGGTTCGACTGCGGGTTTCAGCAGGGCCTCATTGAAGACCGGGTGGACCTTTTTCCATCGCTTCGGGAGTTTGAGCTTGTACGCACTCGCTCCCACCTTGTTGATGATCTCGAAGGGACCATACCACTTGTCGGCGAGCTTCTTCGTCGGCGAATCTGTGTTGATGTTCCGCCCATCAAGGAAGACCCTGTCTCCAGCCTTGTACTCAACCAAAGTTCCTGCCGTCCGGTCGTGGTAGCATTTCATGTCGTCCGCTGCCTTGACCAGGTTGTCCTTCGCAACGCGATGAGTCTCCTTAATGTGCTTTGCGAATTCTTCCGCCGACATGTTGGCAGACGAGGTTCATGTTGTGTCAAAGCTTAAGGGGTGACGTCCTGTGTTCGCGTAGAAGGGGGACATCTTCGTCGCCGAGTGTTCACGGTTATTGTACGCAAACTCCGCGAGAGGTAGCCAGTCCTTCCAGTCCGATTGCCGATGGTTAACAAAGAGTCGAAGATACTGTTCGAGCTCTTGGTTGACGCATTCTGTTTGACCATCCGTCTGTGGGTGATACGCCATTGACGGATTGCCTTCAATGTGTAGGAGCTTGTACAGTTCCTTCATCATTGACGCATCGAACTGCGTGCCTCGGTCATGGATGATCTTCTTTGGCAAGCTGTGGAGACAGAAGACATGGTCATGGTACAACTGGGCCATGCCTTCTGCTGACAATTTCGTCGTCATCGGGATCGCGTGTATCTGCTTCGAGAACCTGTCCACAAAGACGCAGATCGCGTTGTGTCCCTTGGAGTCCAGGAGTTCTCCGATGAGATCGACTGTGACGACTTCCCAAGGAGCTTCCGGGACTGCATTTGGGTGAAGCGGCCTCGACCTCGACGCCCTTAGAGCCTTTGTCCACTGACAGCGATCACACCCTCAGACATATGCTCGGACGTCGGAGAACATTGACGTCCACCAGAAGTCTCGACGGATGAGCTCCACCGTTTTTGACGCTCCTGGGTGTCCTGCCAGAACTGAGTCGTGACATTCCCGCAATACGGCCTCCTTCATTGACGACAGCACGTACACTTTGCCTTTCATGCGCCACAACCCGTCGACCTCTGTCATCCCCGTCAGCCTCTTCGACTCGTCCTGCGCCCTCTGCGCATCACCCACTCGTTCCAACACCTCCTCACGTGACGTCCTCACCACTCCACGATTCAGCCACTTATCCTTGATGAACACGACAACGTCGTTGTCATCCTTTCCCTCGTCATAGCCTGCTTTGCGTGACAGTAAGTCCGCCTTGCCCATCGTCTTCCCCGACTTGTGCTCGAGGTGGAAGTCGAATTCTTCAAGCTCTGTTCGCCAGCGAGCTTGTTGATAGCTCAGCTTTTGTGCCGACCTGAAGTAGGTGAGGTTGGCATGATCGGACCAGATCTCGATGGGGTGACGGGCGCCGAGGAGGTATTGCCTCCACTCCTTGAGCGCCGAAATGATCGTGAGCATCTCCTTGTCGTAGATCTCGTAGTTTCATTCCGCTGGCAGGAGCGCCTCTGACCTGTAGGCGACCACCCTCCACTTGCCTTCCTGTTTCTGCAACAGCACGCCTCCAAGTGCGAAGTTTGATGAGTCCGCCTCGACGCGGAAAGGGCCCTCGTTGTTGGCGATGGCCAGGACTGGAGGTGAGCAGAGACGTCATCTCAGCTCCTCGAACGCTTCCTGCTGTTCGGTCTCCCATACCCAGTCCTTTTTACCTGTTAGCGACGTCAGTGGATGGACTATTTTGCTGTAGTCCTTGATGAACCATCGCAGCCAGTTACCCATGCTGAGGAATTGCTGTAGCTGCTTGAGGTTTTGTGGAACCGGCCAGTCTGCGATCGCCTCTGTCTTCGCTGGGTCAGCCTTGATTTCGCCATTGCCGACGATGTGGCCGAGGTATTTCACCACCTTGGCATCGAACTCGCACTTCTCGGGTTTCAGGTATAAGCCGTTCTCTCTCAGGATCTGAAGGACGCGTCTCGACGTCTCGATATGTTCCTTGAGAGTTTGTGAGAGGATCAATATGTCGTCGAGGTAGACGATGATCAGGTTGTCGTAAATCAGTCCCTTGAAGATGTGGTTGATGAAAGCTTGGAAAGTCGCCGGTGCATTGCAAAGACCAAAGAACATTACCGTCGGTTCAAAGAGACCCATATTCGTGCGAAAGGCTGCCTTCCACTCATCACCTTTGCGGATCCGGACGTTGTAGTATCCCCAGCGAAGGTCAAGCTTAGTGATGTACTTCGCTTTCTTGACCTTGTCGACGAGTTCGTCGATGAGAGGGAGGGGATACTTGTTCTTGATCGTACCGTCATTGAGCTTACGGTAATCCTGGATCGGGCGTAGGGACTTGTCAGCCTTCTTGATGAAGAAGAAGGGTGAGGCCATTGGCGAGATTGACTTTCGTATGCGGCCTGACTTCAGGTTCTCTTCAAGGAAGTCCTTTAACGACTGCTGTTCCATCGGCGTCAGCGGATAGATCTTGCAGTCGCTCGGCTTGAAGTCGGGTTTCAGATTGATGACATGGTCCCAGGGGCGGTGTTCCGGTAGCTTCTCGAATCCTTTTTCCGAGAAGACGTTGGCGTAGTCATTGAGATATGCAGGCCAGGACGCCTTGTCCATTCGCACTTCTCTCACCCTCCTCATCTCCTTCACGTCCTCCTTCTCGATTGTGCATTCCTCCGGGCAACGGGTGAATTCAATCAAACCCGCCTTCCAGTCGACCTCTGGGTTGTGACGTCAAAGCCAATCGTAACCCAGGAAGATGTTTGACGATGCGAGCGATGTCACCGCAAGGACAATCCTCTCCCTGTGGTGCCCAATCATAAGCTCGACGTGGACGTATTCTTTGATCAAGCTGGCTTCATTGTGCGTGCCGTCAGCATTGAGCACTGCGAGGGGCCGAATGTATCGTTTGGTCTCCAACCCATATCGCTCAATGAACCTTACGTCAATGCATGATCCTGTGCATCCCGAATCCACGAGGGCATGCACATCCACCTCTCTCATCTCACCCGCTACGCTGTGCCCGACGTTCAGGAGGAGGTCCAGCTGGCGTCCGCCAGTTCCCCTCATGAACAACCTCTCTTCGACGTCTTCTTCATTCACACCAGTAGGGTTTTCGTAGTCGGAAAAGTCATCCATGCCGTTTGCATCTAGATATTGTACAGGCTGTTGACTATATTTTAACGGATCCGAATTTGAAACCCTTGGAACTTCTCGGCCAGTCGCCCCGGTGGCTACGCCTGACCACTCGCAAAACCCTGCGAGTCAACGACCTCTTTGTCATCACCTTCTTCCTCTACATAGTCCTCCACAGTCGACCTTCAAGTGTCTACGACTTCCTCGAATGCCGACTCCTTCATCGCCCCTAGTTCATCGGCGAGGAGACAACGTTCACCGGGTGCCATCATCTGCAGCATACGCTGCACAATTGTCTTCCCTTGCGGGCACGCGTCCTTGAAGTGACCGAGCTGGCCACATATCCAGCACGCGCGTCGGCATTGCGCCTCATTCATGGAGACGTCCATCGGCTGGCCAGCTCCTCCAAACGTGATGCCTGTCACATCGCGCTTGTCAACGTGGGGGGCGGCCACCTGGCGACGAGCTGGGGGTCCATGCTGCTGCTGCGGGCGTGGGGTGGGCGGGAAGGTGCGTCCTCGTTGGATGGCACGAATCTGTTGTTCACCCCGATCGATTTCGATCACTTTCTTCTTCCAGTTCTCATACGTTGTTGGGACTGGAGTCGACCGTAGTACCCCTCTCACCACTTCGATGTTCATCGCCCGCTTCAGTCGATCACAGATGATGTTGTCATCCGTTAAACCCGCTCTGGTGATGACGACGTCAAGGTCCTGGAAGAACTCATCGGCGGTAAGGTCCTTCTGAACCTTAGTTTGGAATTTCGCCAGCGCCTTTTCCTTCCGGTTCGGATCGTCGAACGAGGCGTCCAGGTGCTCTTGGAATCTCGTCCAGCTGTCTGTGAAGGTTACGATGCCGGCCGTCGTTGACTCCTCTACATAATTCTGCGCCCACGTTGCTGCATTACCACCCTTCAAGTAGGAGAGCGCAACGTAGATTTTGCTTTCCGACGTGGGGTATCTGTTTGGGTTAGCTGAGACAAAGAGGAGGACCTCGCGCTTGAAGTCTAGGTAGTCATTGCCGCCAGTGAATTCACGTGGCCGGGCGACGTCAATGTTGGGGGTCGGGGGGTTTGCTGCCGCAACCGGTGCCGGGGCATTATTCGCCTGATGGGCGAAGGCGTTTGCGACGATGGCCGCGATCTGCACCATCTGGTGTTGGCTGAAACCTTCTGCTGACATCGCGGGTTTGGGTGCGGGTGTCGAAGGTTCCGGGGGAGTCGGCGGTGAGGGGTCTCTGTTTGTTTCGCGGTAAGGACCTGGGGTCGGTGGTAGGTTGACCGTAGACGTCGATGGCGCAGGCGACGATGGAGTGGCTGGGGGCCACTTGGCTCTCCTTCCTCGTTCGTCTGACGAATACCAGCTGCGTTGGATCTCACTCCACCAGATGTCGTGAGTGACGCTGTTGTTGTTGGTCGCGACGTAGCCTGGTCGGTCTGGATCCCAACGGGCTGATGCAGGAAGGGCCCGTTGCTGTTCGTCGGTAAGATCTATCTTGACGTCGGCGGAGGAACAGGGATCGGCTGTGCGTTCAATCCGGGGTTATGCCAACGTTGAGTGGGTTCGTCGGCGAAGTTGATGACGAGGCGGTAGGAGCCGAGCGAGATCACAAACAAGATTGTCGTCGAGGCTTGTACTCGTCTCGTTACCCACGTCCACGTCAGGTGCGTGCTCCACCAGAGGCTAATCTGGAGAGCCAGGGTCGGGAAAGGTCGGTTGGAGAGATTACGTAGTACACGAACGTCCGAAAACGTCCGGGCAGGGTTGAGGGTTGTCGTTTACGGGGGTTTACACGTCAGGTCCTTCGAGGGGAGCGCTCCTCTAGACCGAGTGAAGGCGAGTCGAGAGCGATGACGTACGCTCGGGATGAGCCTGGGTGGGGTTCTGCTTTTATGTTAGGCGGGAGTCTGGGAGATGACTCGGACTGGGCAGGCCTCTGCTGACTGTCGTCTGGGACATGCTATACTCGAGCGGGGACTCGGGACACGCTTTACTCAGGCTAGGTCGTCACGGAGGTAAGAGGATTAATACAATGTACTCTACTACAGGAGGGGGACACGGTCTCACCTAGGTCGTCACGGAGGTAAGAGGAAAAGCAGAACAGGTGTTCAGATGCGATTCCTCTTCCTTATATACAGTGATCACCTTGTGAGAACCGGTTGCCCCATTGTCTAGGATTACATAAAGGAAGCGGAATGGAACGAATGAAGGTCATGTGAAAGGAGTGTGGGAAATGATTGAAAAGATGATTAAATATAATGAAGAGGGGCGATTAAAAGAAAGGAAATGGTAAAAAAGAAAATAAGGGAAAGGAAAAGTTCGAGTTCTAACACTCCAGACCTATGGAGTCTGGCACATTATGTTCAGTTCATGCCCTTTTCACATTCTATTTACTGCTCAGCTCATCCAAAGCTTATATGCACTTATACTGAGTTGTGCTATGTATACTCTAGCATGAGCCAGACCAATGATTTACATATTCTGAGAGTAACTCTCAATGGACTCCTATTGGTTGATTTTCTACTGAAATTTATTTTATAATACACATGGAGAAGATAGCAGAATATTTCTCTAACTGACTTATTTTTTTCAGCATTTTTCCTAACTTTTTCATGTGAGGAGTATAAAATTGATTATAGATGATTTGCAAGCTGCTGCTTTGGAGTTACCACTTTTAGCCATCAAATTTTTGAGAGAAGAGCATGATTTAATTAAATTATTTTTTCCCTGATTTTTTCGATTTTTTTTCATATTTTTTTACAATTTTTTTCATAGGGGAAATGAGTTGATTGAGCCTACAGAGCGGTCTGCTCATGGATGTGTGCCCATGTGCAAACATCATGTGATGATCTGCATGTTGCCGCTTTGAGCCATCAAATGTTTCGGAGCTGACCGGAGCAGGAGCATGTGTGTGACAACTAAAGAAGGAAAAAGGAAGCATCAAAAAATTGAAAGTCCGAGTTTAGTCAGCATGTGGCTGTGTCGAAAGTAGGGGGTTGCGTTTGTATATTAAGATGTATGCTCTTATCTCCTGGAAATATTAAGTGCATCGCAGATGCATTGACTATACGGTGAAGATACGCGTAAACCCACAACAGACTGGCGTTGATACGAATGTCAAACATTCCATGGTAGGTCGTTTGTCGCATGTGCTCGAAGATCAAGTGTGCTGACCCTTTAGTTGACCTGGCGGCGCTTCTCATCGGAAGGTTCACGCTCAATGTGCGGTGTTTGAGGGGACTCTCTCGGCCATAGACACCATGATCCTAGAGACGGCTCTCAATCTTGAGTTCTATCGCCACACGTAGCAGTGCAAGATGGAACGCAATCACCACAGCGCAGACCATTAGATGCTGGATTCAACTCTGTGGCCATGAAGAAATCGGATTTGGCACTCCGCGAAACTCCGCTCACGCGTCTCGCGTCATCAATCGAGACGGCCAACTTGAAGTTGCGAAATGCTTTTCTTCTCAAACTCGTTGTCGTTTCTGTCTAACCTGCTGTCCTACACCCTGCTCGTTCTCGGAATAAATCTGGTGGTTCAACAGCCAAGCTCAAGCTTATACTTCTGTTTGCTCGATCGTGCGAATATGCTTTTGAAGCTGAGAATTTTAGTGTATACAGTACAATATGGCGTCCGCGATGAGTTCCCAAACCGATCTAAGACCGCTGGAGCATTGAGCCCATGAACAGAACTATGATTGCAGGTCACTTTTTGGACTATCTCTAATTCAATTCCCTTGAGAACGGGGCACATACTTATTTTGCGCGGAAACACCGATTGGATCTTCCGTGTCTTGACCACCATGTCTATCTCCACAACCTATCACGGAGCCAATAGAATGTCCGTTCTAGCAGAATTGACTCCTGCTCACTTGATCACCTCTCAGGAAGATGGCGCTCCGTCGTTCACGCTGAAAATGCCCTAGCACTTTTCGCTTGGCAGACTGTTCCATATTTTCTGGTCGAGTCGCACTTTGGGCCTGCATGGTACTCCGCACCCTCCGCACCTCATTCTCAAGGTGTATATAACCTGTACAGACGTATTTCTGATACGTGCGTGCCAAGTCTAGTAACTTGTAACTTGACGTATTAAGACGCAGACTCTCCTCAATCTTTCATTTGTGCTTGCCACTTCAACGTCCAGACTCATCGAAATGTCTGCTCTCATTTCTGGGGAAGCTGTTGCCCAACATAGCAGCAAAGATAATTGCTGGATTATCATACATGGGAAAGTCTACGACGTCACCGACTTCCTAGACAGTACGCTCTACTCCTCGGACTGAAATTTAACTCACTTCCGTTTATTAACCGACGTAGAACATCCGGGAGGCGCGAATATTATCCTCAAGTATGCCGGAAAGGATGCGACAAAGGCATACGAGCCTATACACGCCTCCGATGTCGTAACAACACATCTGCCGAAGGAGAAGCACCTCGGTCCAGTCGATCCAACCAGCGTCACGCAGGTCATCGAGGCTCAGACTCCTGAAGAGCGCCGGCGCGCAGCGCTTCTAGCAGCTCGTCCCCCGCTCTCCGACATCATGAACCTTTTCGACTTTGAAGTCCTGGCACGTGCCATCCTCCCACCAAAGACCTGGGCGTACTATTCCAGTGCGGCAGACGACGAGATCGTGATACGTGAGAACCATAATGCTTTCCAGCGTGTCTGGTTTAGGCCGCGCGTGCTACACAACATGAGCAAGGTTGACCTGAGCCACTCTATTATGGGCTGCAAGTCCAGCATGCCATTCTATATCTCGGCGATGGCGCTTGGGAAGCTCGGACACCCCGACGGTGAGCTATGCCTCACCCGTGCGGCAGGCAAGAACGGGATCATCCAGATGATCTCGACTTTTGCGTCCTTCACTTTTGACGAGATTGTTGATGCTGCTGTGCCTGGACAGGAGCTTTTCTCGCAGCTGTGAGTCCGTCGACATGCCGAAACCGATTCATACTCATTTTTATGTCAGCTACGTGAACCAGAACCGCGAGCTCACGCGTAAATATGTTCAGAACGCGGAGAAGCGCGGAGTAAAGGCACTGTTCATTACTGTTGATGCGCCTCAACTTGGCCGTCGCGAGAAGGATATGCGAGTGAAGACTGCCGATGATGGCGGAAATGAGGGCGGTGCAAAGATCCAAGAGGGACAGAAAGTCGAGAAAGGCGAAGGCCATACTCGCGCCATCAGTGTGCGTTTCTTTTGCTTTAATCTATGTAGCGTTTCCAGCTGATCTAATTCTTTACTAGTCCTTTATCGATCCCAGCCTGGATTGAGACGATCTCAGGTGGTTCCAGAGTATCACAAAAAGCAAGTCTTTCAACCCATAGATTTGGGTCTTAAAGCTCATGCTCATGGTGTTTTCCGTAGTGTCCAACATTCTCAAGGGTGTCGCGACCTGGGAAGATACCATTCTCGCCATCGAGTCAGGTGTGCAGGGCGTAGTGCTCTCGAACCACGGCGGTCGCCAGCTCGACATGGCACGTTCAGGATTGGAGATCCTCGCCGAGGTCATCGATGAACTGACGAAGCGTAAGCTCTGGCCAAATCCGAACTTCCATATTTTCGCCGACGGTGGTGTGCGACGTGCGTCTGACATCCTCAAGGCGCTTGCCCTCGGAGCGAGCGCTGCAGGCATTGGGAGGGGATTCTTGTATTCGTACTGCGCGTACGGCCAGGAGGGCGTCGAGCATGCGCTCAATATGCTGCGTGACGAGATGGTGATCGGCATGCGCATGCTCGGCATCACGAAGCTGAGCGAGCTTGTGCCCGAGATGGTCGATGCACACGCGCTTACGGTGCACACTGTATCGAGCCCAGAGCATGTCCTGTACAACAATACTTGTGCGTTTTTATTTACGCCGCTGTTTAGATGTTCGGAACTGATGGGCTCTCGACTTATTTTTACAGATGAGAAACTTCAGCTTTCCCAGTTCAGGCAGGCAAGGCTGTGATTTTACCCCCCTGTCTTTCCCGATGTACAGTATACTTTATTTTCACGGTGAATCTGCCTTTCTTGCAGTACTAGCTCATATTATATGAACGTGTGATGTTTGCTTTAGAGCATGTTATAAGAAAACATAACGTACGTCTGAAGTAATGGGAAGCCACATTGTGCAGAGTCAGCACGGCGATGAGATTAAACCTCTACAGCGACCTCCCCGCACTTCTAGTCTTCATCACATGATAGCAGACGGCCGCTATAGCGGCAACAGGGATGACCAGAAAGTGTCCAGCACTGAATTCCGGGAACCTGAAAGGCACTGCATGGCGTGAAGTAGCAGCGATGAAATCCGATGAATTTGAGTTTGAATGGCCCTGAAGGAGACACAATCAGTTAACAAGCGAGTATACATGTAAAGAACGTGTGTAGACGAACGAAATCACAGCCGTGCATGCACCCTATGTTTTTGGATTGGGCGGCAACCTGAGCTGTTCGCCAGATCGGCACCGCGTAGATTTGCGTTGATACTAGATTTATCAAAGTACGAGTGACGCAGGTATGATGAGCATTAGCTTCAGGAATTCTGCCAGAACTTACAGAAGGAAAGGAGCCAGAAGACAGATAAGTGCAACCAGGCGACTCGATTTTTGAAGGAGAGTGACATCGTTATACAGTAACGGTTCAGTCCAAGACGGTACGTGTTTGAATGAGAAAGAGTGTGAGAGACTGTATTGAGCAGTAAGATACGAGAATGTATGAGTCAGGGATGTATAAAGAGAACGATGAGAGGTCGTTTAAAGTACGTTTTGCTGTCTTCAAAAAAAAGGTTGCCACAGGAAGTTCAAGCCATCGGTACCGTAGTTCATTTTCGTCGATCCCTTCGACCGCAAAAGGAAATGCTTGTCCTAATTAGTGATCGCCGTGCGATTGCCGAGTCAGAACTTTCCCAGTGCTTGAATTCTAAAGACTTCAAAGTTACATTGTAGATTCGTGTCGCCTTGGCCTTGTATCCTGCTTTGAGGACCCGAATAGGACCTCCGATACGGTGACTACCGGTCCCTGAATGCATCCAAATTTCCTACTCCGGATCCCATGACGACTTTGAGCGAGTCGAGTTGGCCCTGCCGTGCTTATCCACCGTAAATGGAGAATAGGACCCAGACTGTCGTGGCGAGAGCACTAGACACCCTAGGACCGCAAGGTGTGGGCAAGACCGGCGCTCAGTATCGTCCGGAGATAACACTCGGGAGTCGGGTGGCCACGCAATAGAAGGCGGTGACGTTGCATGGAGCTGGTGTTTGCGTGAGCGCATACACCCGAGAAAAAGGAGATATTTAAATTTGTGGCAAAATATTTCCGAACGTGCGCTCTCGGAGACGATCGGGCCTCTCTCCGCAGAAGGAAGGTAGATCTAGAGAAGTGTCCGTCCGATAACTCCAGTTGTCCCAACGACATTAGTAATAATATTCCTCAAATCGGGCGTAGGGAGCAATATATGCTGTGCTCGGGACGCCTCTTCGGTGCTCATATAACAGGACCCCTGGCAATACCAATTGAGGCCTGTCTGAGGAGGGGAGTCTTTTATCCGGATAAGACGGGCCCGCTAGGGCCTGAAAAAATCCGGATTGCCCAGGCCTTCAAAAAATTTCGGTCGACTTGTCCGGATTTTTACCCAGGCCTCCCTTTTGTGGTGTTTTTATGCGGATTTAGACAGGCCTCACCAGAGATAGAAAATATACATTTGGGGCAAATTTGTAGTTAATTGCTTGAGGATAAAACGTGAATTAATGAAACTCGGACTTTTGAGTCTTGAGATCAAAGGTTTGACAAAGTAAATGTGCAACCAAAAAGGAAGTAAAATATTGGTTTTGATAGGAGAACAGCCGATATCTTGTAAATAAGCTTTATTTTATTTTATTATCTAATTCACATTGTTTCTGAATAAATCGAAGATTTGAGGTCTATATAAGAAGAAGCGGTCCCACAGTAACATATGCTTTCTGATATATGAGTTACCAGCTGGATTACTTGGTCATGTTATCCGGATTGATCCAGGCCTCAGGGATCCGGCGGTCTGTCTTAGCCGGATTTTTCCCCAGGCCTCCGGCCAAATTTTGACCAAAATTATCCGGATTGCCCAGGCCTCAAGGTCCAAATCCGGCCAAAATTATCCGGATTTGATTCAGGCCTCCGTGCGTATTAATATTGCCAGGGGTCCTCATATAACCTGCTAACCTGCTAAGAATTGAGCCTTGCTTTGCCGTGCTATTTATAGTACTAGTGTCAGATTGTCGGGGAAAAGTTTACTTAAGTTAGGCGTTGCTTTGGGGTCAAGCACGTGCCTTATGTGATCACGTTACTCTGACGCCACCTACGCTGAGACTCGCGGACTACTTTAATACTTGACTGGAACTTCGACCTCGACCGTCACCAAGCGCATGCGCGTCCCCGCCCTACGGCTAGATGGCTAACATATGGTCGGAATTTAGGCATCACCTCAACTTTTTCCGTATACACGTTCTTTTCTTGTGAGCAAATTCATGTAGACTCACCTTTCACGGCTCTCACTGACAATCTCGCATCCAGCACCTTCACGCCCCTCGTTTTCTCCGCCATACTCTATGCAGCAAATGGAAAGAACCATATTGCCTACATCGATGCGCTCTTCATCTGCTTTAGCGCCATCACCGAGTGCGGTCTTTCCACGGTCGATCTCAGCGCGCTCACTGGGTTCCAGCAAGCTCTTTTGTTCGTGCAGTCTTCTATAGGCAGCCCGGTGCGTATTCATGAATGAAACCCGCCTGTTTCAAAGCTTACTTTATGTTTAAGGTGGTCGTGTCGTGGGTGATGGTGTATATTCGCAGGTGAGTACTGGTCTGATTATGCTGCACCGAGCCTACCAGCTTATACATATCAGACGGTACTTTGCCAAGAGATTCGAGCATATTGTGGAATCCGAAATCGCAAAAAGGAAAGCAAATGTTGAACTCGGAAGCAAGGAGGGTACTGGAAGGCCGTCCTTGGGTCGGAGGATGACACGCGCTTTCACTCCACACAGATCTCTGACGCCCGTGGCGGAGAGCGGCAGTGGTGGACGCAACGGGGAAGAGAAGGATGGCAAGAGATTATTCGGGTTTTCCAGCAAGAAAACATTTCGTAAGCTGCGGACAGACATGATACATCGGATGGATGATGCGCCGAAGCCCGTCGGCCCAAATGGTTGGATCTCAGAGGAGCCGCTGTTTGCTCCTCCTCCTCGACCTCGTGCGATGTCAGTCACAGTGGCGGAACTTCAAGGGAAGCGATCAGACCACGCGAGGTAAGGACTGTTTCGATGTTTTGCATGATAATATAAAATCTAGTTTTAGTTCCACTCCACCATCCGACATCGTTGCTGGTCCTGATGCAGATGCTGATTCCCCAAATGGACCTGGAGCTCCAATTCTAGCACGATCTCCAACTCTTCAGAATGGAAATCCGAGAGCTAGCGTTCCACTCGGCCACTCACTGACGGTAGAATTCCGTACACCTGATCGCGATCTTCGAGGAAGGAGGCTATCTCGGGAACGACGACCATCCCTTATGAATAATACTGCCAGTCAAAGATCAAGAAGCCCGACCGATTCTAGGAGGTACAGTTCAATAGCAGACGTTGTTCACGACGATCGAGGTGTGTGTTCCGATCTGCATTTAAGTATATCCTAATCACCTGGCAGGCTATGTTCCTCCCGGCGGCGTGCCGCTCACTCGACGGCACACTACACAGCACACTCATCGAACGTCTAAGGGCTCCGTGCGTGAGCAAAGCAGCAAAAACACGGGTTACGGTGGTTTCCCCTACCCGACGGTTCTACTCATGCGGCTATTCAAGAAAGTTTTTCCTGGCCTCGAGCGTCGCCTTGTACGTACCGTGACTTTGCCGCGCATGCAGACGATGTCGACGTTTCCGGGTACGAATGCGGACGATAGCTCAAGAAACGCGCCCTATATATCATTCAATGCGATCATCGGGAGAAATTCCAAATTCCATCTGCTCACCAAAGAGAATCTGGAGGAGCTCGGAGGCGTTGAGTATCGCGCTCTGACTGCCCTTCTATGGATTATTGCTGGTGTAAGGCTTTATCACGTATTGCGACACACGCTGAGCTGACAATTCACAATACAGTACCATTTTGCCATTCAGCTTATAGGGTTCACTATTATCGCGCCTTATATGTCCATTTCCAGATGGAGGAGCGATTTCGAGCCTCCGAATCTTCACCGATATATCCCACCTGCGTGGTTTTCTGCTTTCGTGGCCGTCTCAGCCTACACGAATTCGGGCTTGTCATTGGTGGACCAATCGATGATTCCCTTCCAAGAAGCATATCCTCTCATCTTCGTGTGTGTGATTCTTATTCCTGCTGGGTATACTGCTTTTGTGAGAACCATTTATTTTGATATATAAGGCGAGAGCTGATGGAGGTGATTTGCCAGCCGATCTTGTAAGTTCTGTGTTGATCTTCTAGTGCTGAACTCATCGTATTGTTGGGTCTAGTCTGCGCTTTGTAATGTGAGTCAATATCTTGACTGGAATGATGAGCTGTTGACACTTTCTCGGTAGTTGGTCTATCACGAAATGCGTTCCTTTCAATTCGCGTCTGAACGAAACTCTTCATTTCCTGCTCGACCATCCTCGGAGATGCTTCATCTACCTTTTCCCTTCGCATCAAACGTGGCTTCTCTTGTGGGTGGTGATCATGCTAAAGTACGTTACCAGTCAAATCGAGGCTCGTTACGGGGACATTTCTAACTGCGTTGAAGTGTTACGGATTGGTTCTTCTTCCTGGTTCTAGACATTGGCAACCCGACAGTAGAGGCTATACCGTTAGGTGTGCGTTTTGCCATAGGGTTACTGCAAGCAATGTCCGTGCGCGCAGCTGGGTTTGTCATTGTCGCACTTTCCAACGTGGCACCCGCTGTACAGTGAGTTTTAGACTGAGATTAAACCCCATGCTCGCCTAACTTGCCTATCAACAGGACACTATATGTGATGATGATGTACATCAGTGTTTGTAAGTATCGTTTCGAATTTGTAGTGTTGTACGAGATTCATCTTTCGTTTGTGCAGATCCTATCGCTATGAGGTAATGCTCTTCTTAACGTTGCATTTATTAGACGTTGACTTTGCCTTTCACTAAAGCATTCGCTCGACAAATGTCTATGAGGAGAAATCATTAGGCGTATTCGACGATGAAGAGGAGGACCCAGATTCGGCTGAGCCAAGTTCGGAAGAACCGAGAGTTGCAGTCTGGGGTCGTTATCTTACACGGCATGCTCGGAGACAGCTCGCTTTCGGCAAGCTTTTCTAGCTCACTAAATCCCTATGCCCATATTCTAACAATCGATGTCTAGACATGTGGTGGTTAGGCCTGGCCTTGTTTTTACTTTGTATCATCGAGCGGACCAAGATCCAGGACGAGAACAACTTCCAGTGGTTTACTATCTTTGCTTTACGTCAGTATTATTCATCATTCAAAGCGCTAGGTTAATACCGACTCATTCTTCACGCAGTTTTCGAGTTAGTTTCTGCTTACGGTGGAGTTGGACTCAGTCTAGGTGTTCCCTATGTGAGTTATATTGCATTCTGCTGGCTTTGTTCTCTCATATTTTTGTGACATCCAGGCGAACTTCTCTTTCTCCGGCGCCTTGACGCCTTTATCGAAGCTGATCGTCAGTATTGTAATGCTTCGTGGCCGCCACCGTGGACTTCCCGTTGCCATCGATCGTGCAGTGATGCTGCCCTTCGAGTTCAAGAAATCTTCGGATACACTAGACGATGACGAAGAGGCTCTGGAAGACGACGAGGGTGAAGACCCTGAGAGAAGTGTAGAGAACGGTCCTACTCGCCCCGTTGATACAACCCTAGAGAAGCCGACAACAGAGTCCCCCGAGAGACGCACACTCACACCACGGGCCAGTCATGAATCTCCACCGCCACAATAAACGCACAACTGTACCTACCCTTTTCTCTAATTGCATATTACCGACAATCACGCCAGCATCGCCCGGACAGAACAGTATAATTGATGTTGTCTCATATACCCTCCTACCTGTCATCTCGGCCTTATTTTGGCTTTGCATACATAGATATCTAACAGATTTCCGCATTACGGGCTCTCGATATTTCTTACTTCGAAGGGTTTAGACAGGGACCCCTGAAAATGCCTTTTGAGGGCACCCCACAGGGGGTCATTTTATCCGGATTTTTTGGCGAAAATGGGCCTGTTTTATCCGGATTCGGGGAGGCATCAGAAAAGTTTGTCCGGATTGTCCGGATTGCGGCCCCAGCCCTCCCAGAAGGGAAATTTTATCTGGATTGCAGCCAGGCCATAGACAAAAAAAAAGTACTACTAATTCTGTAAATAACCAGAAAAAACCTACTTTCTCTTTCTAAAGTCCTTCATAATTGCCGGAAAATGACTGACAATTGACTGAATTTCCAACCAAATAGTGTGTGATGCACTCGAAAGCTCAATTGAATGTGTGTCGCATCGCAAGATTGCTTGATCTGGAAGGACGCAGAGAAATTCATGGGGCGGTACAGTCAAAGACGCGTCCTTTGAACACCAACTTGGATTCCTTCCGCAAAATGTCACACACAACATGTTTTTGCTAAACTTTTACATTAATGTGGAGATCCATATCAAAAGTATCTACATGAATTTTTTTGAGCCCTGAAGTGTGCAAGTGAAATTGATTTGAAGGCAAGAAAAAAACAGGCTTTATGACACGGAAACCACTCCTTTGAACACCCGTGAGACTACACTGTTTGTAAGCTTGGATCGGCAAGGTAACATATTATGTCATCCCATTGCCTTACTTGTTCATCACATTTCAGGACCTCCCGGCACTTTCTGCCATCCATAATTTATACATCATGTCCTTTTGCCACAAAAAAGCATTCAATAGATAACCAAGATAGTGCTTCATCACTCACTTAGATTTATTAAAGAAATATTAGGCAAAAAATAATAGAAACAAATTTGCACTACACAGACTGTGCAAATCCTGCTCTGTTTTTCATGGTTTTTGATTTATTTGAATTTAACCACTCAACATAATCCTATGAAACTTGGCACATATATAGTCCTACTACATATACACTTACCATATTTTTTGGAAAGTCAGAAATTGTGTGTTTCGGGAGAAAATGCGAACTGTTCAAAGGAGCAGTCCCGCGTCTTTGACTGTATATGTCGGAATGATCGGATGCGAAGGTGAGCGTTTGTGGAGTGCACCTCCCTAATGAAGTCACGAATTATTTCGGCACCAGGCATGTTACATCTTATCCGGATTGTCCCAGGCCTCCATGTCCGGCGGCTCTCCTTATCCGGAATGTGTCCCAGCCCTTCGACCCAAATTTTCAAAAAAGTATCCGGATTGCCCCGGCCCTTGAGGGTCAAATCCGGAAAAAAGTATCCGGATTTGACCCAACCCTCAATAGGTATTTTCAGGGGTCCTGTTTAGACTTGTACTGTTATCCATAAATAGACAACAGCGTTGTTTGGCTTTTAGGATTAGTATACATTTCAATATATCTAACCGACCAAATCTGTTAATTCGTCTAGATCGACCGTCGCGTCCGCTGACCAGGCTCGATCCTCAAAGGCCTTCAGGAAGGCAAAACCTTTTGCACTTCGAGGATTTGAAAAAACCTTTACTGAAGGACGTAAGACTTGTTGTGATGTCACGAGGATGCAGAGCGTCTTTGCTCGACTAATGGCCACGTTGAGGCGCCTGCGCTCGAGTAGAAAGTCTATTGCTGTAGATGCGTTTCCGGTATACGTATGTGAGAATAAGCAGATCACAAAGGCAGCTTCCGAGCCTTGAAAGTGCAAATCGTCAGTCAGATGCATATATAGCCTTGCAAAAGAGCGGCATACCTTGCAAACGTTCTACCGTGTCGACTGTGACCTTGTCTCTGGCAAATATCGGTTTATCGTCCTGCAATTGCAAAGCACCGAGGGCTTCCGAGAGGTCGTCTATTCTCGCAAGCAAGGCGTCTTTCACAGCCTGCCGCTGAACTCTATGTGGTGTTGCGACGAATATGGTCTCGTCCGGTGCTGCTTCTTGCAAGAGACGAACAAGCGCAGCTGCAAAAGTCGCCTCGGCACGAACGTGTGTCTCGTATCCCATTTGATCAGGGTAGGTTGATATAACGTCGAGTCGAACCAAAGCTAAGGATATTGGTCGCAAGTCTAGAGTTGGGATGGTCTGTTCCCTTTTATCTGGTCTCTTAGGCTCTTGTAGGATCTTCTGGGACCTCCGACGCATAGCAGCAGATAACGCCACAAGAATGTCCCTTGCTCTCGCGTGTGTAGCATCCCGAATGGTTGCATTGACCAAGCTCTCTAATTGCCTCGCTACTTTCACGTTCTGCGACTTCTGGGGCTTGAAAGACCTCTTGTAGATTGTTGAGACAAAGTCGCCGAGGTCCGGGTTTAAGCTGCGTGAAGTCCACTCCTCTTGTCAAATACAGCCAGGGATTAGATTGAAAATGCGCACCGGAAATTTTCAGTGAGCTGGACTATCGTGCTAACAGTTGCGTGGTCGTTATATGTCAAGGGCGTCGCCATCTCCGAGTCGCTGAGTGCTTTGCTCGGGTCCTCGTCTCCCGAATTCGACATCAAACAGTCAAGAATCGAGCCGAATAGTCGCGATTCTACTTGCGGGTAGTGAGATGTCAAGATAGGCGCGAGTTGCTCGGAGTCTCCGGCAACGATGACTCTGCCAGTATTTTCCAGAGATTTCAGAACCAGAGATACAGGACCCAAACCAAGCTGTCCGGCTTCATCAATAACGATACAATTCGCCTTGATCCTCGTTCTTTTGCAGTAATTGTATAGCTGAGAGTATAAGAATGAAAAAGACCCTTCGACCACGGAAAATGTACGATCCTACCTGATATACTGTCCCAGCGAAGATATACGTCGTCTCGCTATCTGAAGGCATAGGATGTGTGGCACCAGAAAGCACGCGTTCGAGCGATACTTTTTCGAGCCAATCTATATTCATGCCAGGGAAACATCGGTAATTTTGCATAAGCGTTCTGAGCTTCGAAAGGCATGCCTCGATTGCAGCATGAGTCATTGCAGTCAAGAAAATGATTTGACGGCTAGAACCAACGTCATTAAATTTGATTTGAATCAATCTCAGCAGCGAGAGCGAAATCGTGTACGTCTTTCCGGTCCCTAGAGAAAATGTAGGGACAATTCCAGTTCAATAAATGCGTAGTATTCTCACCTGGAGGTCCCCAGATTACTGAGAGCCTATACTTCAAGATCCTATGAAGTGCATGCTCCTGCGATGGCTTCAACAGTAATGTATTGGCTGCCTCCTTTCCTAAACCACTAAGTTCTCTGAACAAGCCTTGGATTTTGATCTCTTTCGCCCAATAAGCTTCCGCATCTGAGTCTGTCTCACTCGAAAACTTCGCAAAGGCTTTCGGATCTGCAAATAGTTGTAGGAAAGGCGGCTTGTACATATATCCCGGATGAGCCGGAGTCTGCAGGTCAAGCTCAACGAGCGTGCTCAACACCTTCGTTACGTTGAAGTCGACTAATCTCGGCGAAAGTCGATACCGCGCATTGGGTTTAAGATGAAGATTGAAGTCTCCAAATGTCCGAAGGACAACGAGAGTCTTGTAATTCCGAATCACCATGTCGTGTACATCAGCAACAAAGAGCTTTTGCTGCACTGCGAGCGGCTGCTGACTCCATCTAGTGCGCGTATATTTGTTCAGAGGAAAGACGAGGTTGAAGACGCAGAGGTCATCGAAGAGCGTCTCGACGGGCAGCTCTGAGTCGGAGTCCACGTCTTCGGTGAGGATATACCCGTAATAAGTTCTTTCTCTGTCAGATGGCAGATCAACATAACCAGAGGAGAGGGCGAAGTAGTGTATGTAAGCGTTGTCCGGCATGCGGTTCGTGAACCGATACTCGAGTCGTGGCGCTTCAATGCATCCCTCGATTCGGTCTTGCCACAGAGCATTGAGTTTGGCGAGAACTTCGAACTGCAACAAATTCGAGTTAAGCTCGCAGACATCACGTTTTGCGCACACAAAAACTCTCGTAGGAAATCACGTACTTGTTGCATGAAGAACAACTTGCGTAAATGGTCCTGGCTACAAATGTCCATGAATTCGGATGTCAGAACGCGCGCCTCATTGACCAGGATGTCTGTCTTTCCGGCTTGGTCGTTCGACGCTCTTCGTCTCGCCTGTGATAGGACTTCATATATGCAAGCGTTCCGTTCCCGCAGCATCTTCTCAAGATCTGCCTGCTGATCCGCGGCAAAGTGAGAATAAATAGCTTCATCGCTAGGACACACGAGCGAGCTGGATCTCAGCAACGCATGGCATCCAAGGAGATCCCAGTAGCCTGGTATAGGTAGCGCCAGCAACTGCTCAACCGCATTCTTAAGGACAACGATTCTAGGAAGAGATCCGACTTCTGGACGGCTGGTTGAACTGCCACCATCCGAGGAGTCTTCGGAGTCCGACTCTCGTTTAATCTTGCCTTGGTTCCTCAACCTCTCGAGCTCCTCCTGGATCCTTTGCCTCAGTTCTTCGTCTGTGCCTTTCCGATTCGGTAGCCCAAGGCGACGCAAGCACAATTTCAGCTCCGCTGTTGTTGCACCCCCTTTCTTCCCTAGAAAACCGAGTAGCGCT
Organism: Porodaedalea pini; assembly: GCA_002794775.1. Classification (NCBI taxonomy): domain Eukaryota; kingdom Fungi; phylum Basidiomycota; class Agaricomycetes; order Hymenochaetales; family Hymenochaetaceae; genus Porodaedalea; species Porodaedalea pini. Next base: position 24,505 of record NBAY01000132.1, on the reverse strand, counting down.
CCGGACAGAACGAGCGGCTGGAAAGACGTGGCAAGAAGCGCCGCGCCCTCGCATAATGCGCCTATGCACGTACGGATCGCGTCCTGCACTTCGTCTTCGAACCTATCGGAGGTGAGTGCAGCATCGATGAGCATGCGCTGCAAGGCTGACCGCTCTGCTGGGGAGAATACATAGCACTGCGCCCGGGGAGGGACAGCGCGCACTTCACTGAGGTCAAGCACATACTGGAGGATTGATGCGAGGTCTGCGATGAGGGTTTCTCGTTTCCCGCTTAACGAGCCTGGGGAGACTGCCTCGCCAAGATTTGAGAATGTTGAGATGCAATATGCAGCAATGTCGTTTGTCGCTGGGTCGAGTACGAGCGAGATTATAATCGTGACGTCCTCATCCCTGGGCAGCGTGAAGATGCGTTTGTTAAGCATCTGTGGACCATTCAACAGAGAACCAATGGGTCAAGACTTTGCGCTCACCTGGACCTGCTTCGTGCGAGCAGCATCAAGCACAGGACTTGAGTTGTTTTGAACCTTGAGGATTCTTTTTGCTTTCTTTAATATAGAGGCGTGGTTTCTCTGGAGGTTCGCCATTCTTGCTTTCGACCTAACTGTCATGTACAAGTCCTCGATGTCCGTGAGGGACTTCTGCCTTCCCGATATTGCTAGTAACGTCTTGAGAACTTCCGACTCTTGGATAGAGATATTCGCCATTGAGCCTAGCTCGCCGTCGCGGACCGCCTTCTCGGTGCAGTCGCGCTCGTAGGCACATCCATGGCACAATGGGTTTAGATGCCATTTAACTTCATCGCGTTGGAGCGCTAGTATGTACGGTAGCCTATTGAAAAGGAAATCGTCCAGGGGCAAGGATAAAAGGGGCGTCGCGATGGGGTTCAGCTCGTCGAACGACGGCTCCGAAGTGCCGCCGTAGATTGACGGCGGTATCCAGACTGCGGCTGTCCCCATTGGCTTATACCGAGAGGATGATAGTAAGTTATCCAGGCATACGTGGTAGAAGTATATTTGGACATGATGGGATGTCTGGGAAATGGGTTAATAGAGATGCTAGTCTGTGCCGGCGTCCTCACCTTCACTTCCGCAGATGACTTTGCATCGACGATTTGCCACAAGATGGAACCGTCTTTCTGTTTCTTTATTTCGACCAGATCTGGCTTGGCTACACCGAATTGCACAGGAGTCCTACCGTTTTTCTTGAATTTGCTTTCAAAAGCGCCTGCAGGCGGAACGAAAGACAAGCCCGCTACAAAGAAGTGATCTCTCCCGTCAACCTCGATCACCTCTTGAATCTCGTGTCCTTCAAGAAATCCGCCTAAAACTCGCAGGAGGAGGTTTCTATCGTCCAGCCAAGAAAATAAGGTTGACTCCCATTTATCACCGCGAGATAAAGTTGCCTTTGTGAGCTCTGAAGGTCCCGGACGCCGCGTCGAGCTTGAATTGGATTTCTGGCTTCCGAGTCCGTGATATGAGTTATATAAGAAGAGATCGCATTGGAGATGGTGGTGAACAGCGAGTGTCGTCGCAGAGACGCTCTCCTTACGCACACCTTGGGACATCTTGATTCTTGAACCTGATGAACTCGAGCCGCTCGGGTGCTTTTATAGGAAGGGCCTCGTGCCAGATGACACACTCTTTAAGAACAAAGACAACAACTGGTAAGAATCGTGATCACATCCAGCTGGACAATTGAGATTCGGAGTCAGAGCGATGGAATACGTAATCATCATGCTGCAGAACTTACTTACAAGCATGCCTTTACTGTACTTCTCCGCTCGTAGCGTCTCATTCTGAGCCTTTGGTACTGTTGGATGTTTCGAAAAGTGCTGGAATGCATTTGACACGAGGCGATGTGTGTAGGTAACATAAATTTTTAAAAAAATTGGAAGTCGAAACTTGTCAAAACGAATCGTCATCTAGCCTCTTCGTAAGTCGCTCTCGTGCCTCCGCCGAGCCCTTTTACCCCCTTTGTCTCAACCTCATCACCAGATTGATCAATCCTGTTAAGAAGGCATCAGTAAAGAAAATATAGAACAACATGTAGCACACACCGCGTCCATAATCTGCGGCTGACACCGCAGCATCCACAGACTACCACAGACTGGAGAATGACAACGATCCACAGGAAAACAGTCGCAACAAGACTCATCCACGGTGCATTGCCCCATTTAACGGCAAAATTGAAGGTCGTAATGCTGCCGACCTTGTTCATCGCGACTACCACGATGGCGATGTCCGCCGCAGTGCTCACGGTCGCCACTAGCGCGGCGACGATTGTCAGCACGAGACTGCATATCGCAAACGCGTGAGTACATGAGAAAAGAGCTGGGAGGAGCGCGAGAAAGCTCAGGCCGGCGCAGATGGGATGTAGGACGAGAACGATGGTGAGTCCCTTGAGAAGGATCTCGAGCAGCTCAGCCTGCCCTGTCAGCGCGAGGATGGAGCTGTCGACCTTGTACCCGAGCCGAGGCTTCGTGCACTCGCCATCATTCGAGAATAGAGTAGGGATGTCGAGGGCGCTGTACGGCCTTCAGCATCGAAATTTTCGTGTAAGACTTGCTACGCACCTCGTCGCGCAATAACCCCAAACTCCGAAACGCACCTGCGTAGCAATACTTGTCGGCACAATTTCGTTGATTGTCGTCGCCACCACACTCAACAGGTATATCGGCTTGATTATCGGCAAAGAAAGGGCGACGAGAAGCTGTAAGATGAACGCTACCAGTAATAGGAGGACGGTGACGACGACTAGAGCAGAATATTTTCGTCGATGGTGGCGATGAACGCGCCTTCTCGTCTTGCCCGCAACATATTCCTTGACCAATAGTGCCATTCCACTCACTAGCGATGTCGATGGAGGGGTCGCGACGTCGTGAACGACGATGGGATGCGTGTTCTCCGCTTGTGTTCTCCGGCCATCGTGGTGGATTATAAAGGGAACGTCTAATCTTGCCGCGAGACCTTCAACCGCGGACAAGGATAAATTACGAAACTCCAATAATTTATTCCGCATTAGATAGGAGTACAAGCTCGACGAACCGAGACACGAGTGTCAGATACCCGTTGTGGAGCGTTAATCCCGACATACGGATGGTTTGTGTCTCATTTTCTCTCTTTTGTATTTGTTATCCGAAACAGCAGCGACTTGTAGAGTCTGAAACCGAAAACTACTACATAGTACGTATGCATTGTTTAATGAACACGGGTTCAACAGTAGGTGACCTCTGTACAATTGCCGTATAGAAGGTAGAGAAACAGGCTCAACCGCTCCCTGGCATTGGATTGAAGGCAGTGTCTCGAAGTTTGGGAATACACAACAGCCCGGGAAACAAAGCGAAGTCTAATCCCACGCAAAACGGAAGACGTTGAACCCGAGTGCGTTGATGAGAGACAATTCGCAGGATTTGGTGGCATTGAATTGAAGAGAACGTGCATTCTGCAAGCCACAAGCTTAAGGCTCCAATACCGCAGCATATGGCCAGGCGCGCTCGTGCAGAAGCTCTCCTCTTCGTATGTTTGCTTCCGTCTCAGAAATAGGAGTGCATAGACTCAAGTGAGCTCTAGATTATCATCAACCCTTGTAGTTTGAGGTTTGACTCGAAACGGATGAGGAACATACCCATACTGCAATTAAGAAGGTCAATTCCGGTGCCGTTGCATACCGTATGAGAGGCATTTTAGGACTTGAGAACTGTATCATAGCGAGACGCTGATGGAAAGATATTTCATATACTCGTGATACATTGGAGAATATTCTGTGCCTGGGTCCTTGTTTAACACCAGTACAAGGACCATGAGGTTGACAAGCCGGAGAATCGACGTGGTTACCTGAAGCGGGGAACTATGCACTACAGTGTTTCACCCTTCCTTCGGACACCTTACAGAGTTTATTTTTTCTAGGCACAGTCTCCTAATATTTTTTCTCAAAAATTTACATGCCGCATCCTGAGAATGACACAATTACACTGTAAATGTATCAGCATGAAAAGACAACGACTAAAATTTATCTTTGAGGAATGCTGAAAGTTGGAGAATCGTCATAGTTATGGGTCCTTCGGACACCGTGACACCATCACAAAATACCTTGTTCAGCCAATCGGCGATCACGTCCAAGCCAGTACCCACGCGTCTCCTAAAAAGACATCACACTCAAGATGTCCTTCCTCAGCTTTTTTGCCCACTTTAATTTACACCTGAAATTTCATCTCTAAGTTTATGTTTGTGAATAAATTTGAAGTAGCTTCTTTGTATAATAGTGCCTTTGAAATAGCATACATATCCTTGGTAAATTAAATGGGTGGAATTACCTTAGCCTCAATGTGAAGAAACACCCAAATCTGAACACTTTTGCCTCTCCACATTCAACATCGCCACCCTTTGCCTTCAAACTTTACATATACTTGAAAAACACATGTATTAGTATACATATTTTTTTCTGGACCGATTCAATGAATATTGATGCCAAAGACACCAAGTGTCCGAAGGAAGGGGGGTGTCTGAAGGAAGGGTGAAATACTGTATATTCACTCCTGAATTTTTGTCTTGACATGAGATGAGAATATTATCATCCGTGTTCACTCACAACCTTCTCCAGAATTTCAGTGGTTGAATATTGCACATTTGAGTAATTCATAGAGCAACAGGAGACAATGTGAACAATACATTTTGAAAAAGCCCATTTGCTGGCCCCTGGACTATGGCCCATTTTGCGAAAGGATTGTTGAGAATAAAGGATCAACATCACTCATCTTGGTAGTTTAGTAATTTCCAGCCTCATTCCAGCCTTGATTTCCTTTTTCGGCTGAGCATATATTCTGTCAGCCACATGTTTCACCACCTCAGTTGTTTACATTACATTCAACTGAGGTGAGCGTCTCGCTATACTACTCTCTGCCCATATTCACATACTATACCATAGCACATATTCCATTCAGGTATATTACCGGAGTTGTTTACATTACATTCAACTGAGCACATATTCCATTCAGGTTTCATAAGGTTATGAGCCTTGTGTCTTGAACCACTGCCCTCACCTCAATTTTATTGAAGCCCTGTTGATGCAAACCAGAGTACAATGAGCTAGGAACAATCAACCACTCTCATCATTTGACCTGGACCCGTGGCATTCAAACCGAACACCAAGCGTAGAAAGCCGAACCCTGTCTCAGATGATAGAGAGTGAGGTGGCACCACCGAACAACGACCGTTTTCAATCACTTAGCCCTCTAACTACCATATCAGACGCTAGTGCTACCGTCAACATGTCCTCCGCTGAACCGTATATGGTCAGCTCCCTTGCTTCATCTAGAGTTTCCTTGCTGACATTCTCTGTCCAAGTGCAGTCATCCACAGCTTCTCCAGCTGCTACCGAGAAGTCCCTTCCAATTCTACCCAGCCGCCCTCCTTCTCCTTTGGGCCTTTTCATGAACACTTCCAACAATGCGCCATCCTCACGCTCAGTGGATGCGACACAATGTAAGGAAGACTACCGCATCAAGGAATTTACCTCAGAGAATCATCTTAAGCCTACTGGCTTGAACTTTTTCGCCTGGAAAAGCATTCAAGAAATCATATTGATTAGCAACAACTGGTTTGGGCACGCAAATGGGTTGGTCCCTCGACCAACTCCAGACGAAGGACTGGAGGCTTATGAAAACTGGTATTGCATGGATATGCTCGCTAAAGGTCAACTCACCCTCAATATCCACTCTACTTTATATGGTGAACTATGTCCCAATATCGTCACTGCCACAGATCTCTGGAGAGTTGTAAATGATAGGTTCAGTAGACACTCCATTTTGGCAGAGACAGCAGCAAATGCACGCCTTCGTTCCAAAAGGATCAGAGACAGCAAATCTCTTCGAGATCATATCTTCAAGCTTCACCAATTCTGAGCCAAGTGCATTAACTGTGGGATCATCATTACTTCTTCCGAGTGGCATGTGATCATTCTCCAGTCCCTTGCCGATCATTCAGAATGGAAGCAACTTATGCTGTATGGCGCAGTCATGCACGACCCTGAAGATCTGATCTCTACTCTGGAGCTCCAGGAAGCTCAAGGTTTTGGAGCGCCAAAGAAGACCGAATCTGCTCTTCAAACCAATGTGCAAGGATGCAGTGGCAGATGTGAATGCTCAGGTAGGTCTATGTGCCCTAACTGTAAGCGTGGGACACACTCAGTCCAAAACTGCTGGGCCCCCAGAGGCAGAGCGGTGCACAAATGACCTCCCGGTTACAAGATTCCTTCAGAATTTCTTGACAAAGAACGTGCCAATTGTACTGCTCAAATCGATGCTCAGATCTTTGAACTTCAAAAGGAACACATGCAAGTGGCCAGTGCCACCAAACGTGCACAAGTAACCAGTGCCACTGTGCCTATGAGCTCATCAAACATGCCTGAAATGGCTCAGATCGCATCTATGGAAGCACCTGTCTCAGAATGCCACTTTGCTTATGCTGTATCTGGATCCAAAAACAGAATCGACAACAACGCATGGATTCTAGACTCAGGATCTTCATCCCACATGGCAAGAGTCAGGGACAATTTTCATGCTTACACTCTTGTCGACTGGATCTACATAAGAACTGCTCAAAAAGGAGGAATGATCCACGCAATCAGACGAGGCTCAGTTGCCGCTTGCTTCTAGAATGGTGAAGACACTGTCAGAATCCCAATCCATGACGTACTCCATGTCCCTGATCTCGCACACAACCTACTGTCGCTGGCCAAGCTCGATGAATGCAGTTTTAGATTCACTTCATATGATAAACAGTGCTTTCTCTCAAAGGACGGCATTCAGTTTGCAGAAGGCTTCATCTGCAAAAATCAATGGATAATGAAGATGAAAGTCAGTTTTGAAACAGCGCATATAGCCACTCCAGTATTGGATGTCACTCAAATGCTGCATGTCTGGCATCAGAGACTTGCCCACTTTGGACCAGAGCAAATCCAAGAGGTTGAACGAGAACACATTGCATCTGGATTACTTATACTCAAGGAAGAAGAGCCAAAAAGATACACTACTTGCATCTCTTCGAAAATGCCCACAACCGTATCTGAACCACGTGAACTTTGTGCTAGTAAACCAGGTGACATCATTCATGCGGATCTCGAATTCATGGGACACAAGTCATTCTCCAGTGCCAAAATATCTCTCAAGTTCATTGATGAATATTCCAATTATATTTGCATTCACGCCCTTAAAACAAAAGATAGCGAGACGGTCTTGAAACTATGGATAGCACTCTGCACTGAATTTCATACCCAATTTTGCACCAGAATCAAGGCATTACACACCGATAATGGTACCAAATTTGTGAACTCAGTGATGGCTTTGTTCAACACTGCCAACGGTATACATCATCACTTGACCGTACCCTACCAACACGAAATGAATGGACGAGCCGAGCGCATGAACTGCACTGGATCTGACGCCATCTGCTCCATGCTTCAATCTGCTGATCTGCCCCATGCATTTTGGGCTGAGGCTTATGAAACTTTCATGTACATTCACAATAGGATAGGACGCTCCAAGGACAGAAAACGATCTCCATTTGAAATTCTATTCAATTGTATACCGTCCATCAAACATATCCGTATGTTTGGATCCGTTGCCTATATGCATGTGCCACCCGAGAAATGGAGAAAACTTGATGCCAAGGCTACCTGATGTATACTAGTCGGGTACTGAGATGACACCGCTTACCAGCTAATGATCCCCAACACTCGAGAAATTCATTACTCTCATGACATCATTTTCGACAAGGTCCATTCTTTCCATCAACTGAGCATCTCCGGGAATTATGAGCCGGAAAGCATACTCCCCACGGATCCTCCGGCTACTGTGCCTGACACAAGCCAACCCCACAGATCGACTCGGCAAACTAAAATGATGGAGCGGAGAGCCACCGGTATCAAACAGGCCGATACTTTCGCGTATCTCAATCAGCGACCAGGAGCAAATGAACGCGTACAGCTAGCCTATAGGCCGCACTTCATTGCACACATCCCAATACCTCAAAGTGCCCACAAAGCATTACACTCTCCACAAGCTGCAGAATGGCATAAGGCGATGGTATACGAGGATTCTAAGCTCACTGAAATGAAGTGCTGGACTGTTATAGAGAGGCCTACTACTGGACACATTATCAAGGGAATGTGGGTCTTCAACCTAAGTGTTAGAGTACAACCATGTACTCAACAATCACTTAACCATCATGCCCGCGTACAATGTGGGCAGAGGTCAAGTGATGTGGGAGAACAATAGCAGGCGCCATTCAGGCGACCACCACGCCCACAGACCCAGGAGTGAAGAGGGGAGGAGTCGAACATGCAAGTGTCACAGACGACGTTGTCAAGAGCAAGTAGTAGTGGATTCCAAGAATGCTGGGGTAAGGGACAATACAGGTGAACGAGCTACCTATATACGCAGCACTTGTGAGACCTAACTACTATAAAGAGGATGACGTTCCTGGGAAGTGGAATGTCATGGAATGTCATGGAATGTTCTTACTAATGAGCGGACGACGTCACCCGCAACTGCGTGCAAGGGTCACGCGATCGATAAGTGGGTGATGTCAGCGGAAGGAGCGACATCGGACATAGTCCGGTGAGGGTAGGGAGGGAAGGGACGTCGGAGAGGGTGAAGACGATGAAAGAAGGGAAAAAGGAGAATGCGCACTTGGGATCCTAACACAAAGAAGAAGCTGATGGTTCGCTCGAATACCATGCACGATGGTGTTAGGCGGGAGTCTGGGAGATGACTCGGACTGGGCAGGCCTTGGCTGACTGTCGTCTGGGATGTGCTATACTCAAGCGGGGACTCAGGACACGCTATACTCAGGCTAGGTCGTCACAGAGGTAAGAGGATTAATACAATATACACTACTACAGGAGGGGGCATGGTCTCACCTAGGTCGTCGCAGAGGTAAGAGGAAAAGCAGAACAAGTGTTCATGCGAGTTCCTCAAACCTTTTATTCGCAGCGATTGTGAGACCAGATTATCTAAGTACTGTATAGTTTATGTAACTAGAAATGGAACGAATGAAGGTCATGCAAAAGGAGTGTGGGAAATGATTAGAAAGATGATTAAATATAATGAAAAGGGACGATTAAAAGAAAAGAAATGGTAAAAGGGGAAATAAAAGAAAAGGTGAGAGTTCGAGTCCTAACATTACCCCCTCCTCAAGGCTGGGCGTCCTGACCAGCCAAGGTCGTGGTCATCTGGCTCGGTGTTGACGAAGAGTGGACAGAGTCACGAGCAAGGGATATCGAGTTTTCAAGGAGCGCCAGGGTGTTTCTGGTAGAACTCCGCGATCGCATCTTTTGCGTTCTTGCCGAAGTCCGTCTCCGGCTGCCAAGTCGGTTCATTGTATCCGACCCACTTGACGAGGTATTATAACTTTCCTTGGTGCAGACGCGAGTCTAGAACTTCCTTGATCTCGTACTCCTTCTCGTTGTCGACAATGTCAGGCGGCGGCGGTGTTGGTTGTTTCTGGCTCTCGAAGGATGGTTCAATGGCGGGCTTTAGCAGGGCCTCATTGAAGACTGGGTGGACCTTCTTCCATCGCTTGGGGAGCCTGAGTTTGTACGCGCTGGCTCCCACCTTGTCGACGATCTCGAAGGGACCATACCATTTGTCAGTGAGTTTCTTCGTTGGCGAATCTGTGCTGATGTTTCACCCGTCGAGGAAAACCTTGTCTCCAGTCTTGTACTCCACCGAAGTCCCTGCTGTCCGATCGTGGTAGCGCTTCATGTCCTCTGCCGCCTTGACCAAGTTGTCCTTCACAACATGATGAGTCTCCTTGATGTGCTTCGCGAATTCTTCCGCCGACATGTTGGCAGATGAGGTTCGTGTTGTGTCAAAGCTCAAGGGGTGACGTCCTGTGTTCGCATAGAAGGGGGACATCTTCATTGCTGAGTGTTTGCGATTATTGTAGGCGAACTCTGCGAGGGGGAGCCAGTCTTTCCAGTCCGATTGACAATGGTTAATGAAGAGTCAAAGGTACTGTTCGAGCTCTTGGTTGACGCATTCCGTTTGACCGTCCATCTGCGGGTGATATGCCGTCGATGGGTTGCCTTCAATGTGTAGGAGTTTGTACAGTTCCTTCATCATCGACACGTCAAACTGCATGCCTCGGTCATGGATGATCTTTTTTGGCAAGCCGTGGAGGCGGAAGATGTGGTCGCAGTACAGCTGAGCCATGCCTTCTGCTGACAACTTTGTCATTGTCGGGATCATGTGCATCTGTTTTGAGAACCTATCAATGAAGACACAGATCGTGTTGTGCCCCTTGGAGTCCGGGAGCTCTCCGATGAGGTCGACTGTGACAATTTCCCAGGGGCCATCAGGAACTGCATTTGGGTGGAGTGGTGTCATGGACGCTTTTTAAATTATCTTATCTTATCTTATCATATCTTATCCATCCATCACTAATCACGCTTATTCCTGCTTACTCATTATTCATTACACTCCTTCTCACACTATCCTTACTCGCTGACCGATCCTATGATTTCATTATTCTATGAAGTTCCACGATGTTCTATCATCTATCCTTATGTAGTAGTTAATTCCCTGGTCCGTGCGCAGCCGCTGAAGGGTATATAAGTAGGTAGTCCTCCTGTACTTATCCCCTAGTTTCGACCTGGTCAATTTTACCTGGCTACGTCCAGAAGCTATTCCTTATCTCCGCGCTGTGTCAGTTCCCCCTGGCTCACTGCTCTCTCTCTTGTCTCCCTCCTCCTCTGACTGAGTTCCGCGCGACCCGGCTACCATTTGCGTACCCGTAGTCCGTCGCTGACACAAGGTTGAAACTTACCCCTACCGCCTTGCGCATTCTCAGTCACCAACGCCACGCTGGCTCTAAACATTCGCATCTCCTACCAACAACGATCTCTCTACCGCGCTACCATCTACACCTTCACCTGTACCCCGCAAATCACTCTCACCATTGAACTATTCCTACTATCTATCATCATCACTCTCAACCCTCATCTCATCCAACAACCTCAAAACCGACCACTACCTGTCCGTAACCCCGAACTCTAGACCAACATTCTCATCCGACGCGTCCGACGACTTGGACTGCGACCCCGACTACGATCGCTTCGACCCACACCTATTCTTAGATCGATCTCACGTGCATCGATCAGGCCGATACGTCGTTAATTCCTTACCTTCATTATTAAACTCACTCGTTTCACAACCCGCCGTCCTCTTTCTATTTGATCAACTAGCGCTCGTTTGAGAGGGGGTAACGTTGAGTCCGACCCACTCGAGAGTAGCTACCAGGCCTTGGGGGTGATCTTCGGAAAGGTCCCTTGGCGCCCGTTGGAGTCTTCACAGAGGAAGATCCGGGTTTGATCAGCAAGTGAAAGTCGACCACCACATCAGGAGTTTTGTTACAGCGCTCAATCAGATCCGCAGGCGTCCGCACCACCTGTCGGCTGGCAGTGTTGTCTCTGATTTGAGCTGGCTCCACACCCGTACGCTCGACTGCCTGGATCAGCGGCACAGTGGTGGAATACACCACCAGAAGACACTGCCGACGCTGTCCTCGCACAACTACCACCCCTGACCGACGACGACCTGGTACGCCTAGACGACGAGCTAGGAGCCCACCAACCACCCCACCCATCACCAACACCACCACCTATCATGGCAGAACCCCAAGCCCCAGCTGCGCCAGCAGCTGCAACTCCGACGATCTCAAATGACATGATGCAGGAGATCATCAACGCGCTACACGGCCTGGGATTACTCGCAACCCCCACGCCAGCAGCCGCAACCGCACCTGTCCCTCCACCAACAAGCCGCAGTGGAGGAAGACATATCGCCAAACCCGAGACGTTCAACGGACGAGACTACAAGAAGTTCGAACGTGCCATCACCCTTTACGTTGAAGCTAACGCAGAGGACTTCATGAACGACAAGGACTACTTCCTTTTCGTGTTGTCGTTCATGACGGAAGGCTCGGCCGCACTCTGGGCACAGAACTTCCTGGAAAGCATCAAGATGGACGGCTATCTGATCTTTTCGCTCGTCAGTCGCCAGAAGTTTAACGAACAGCTGGAGAAAGCGTTCGGAGATCCGAACGAACGCATGAACGCCATGCAAAAATTGGATAGCTGGAAGCACACCCGAGACATCACAGCCGACCAATTCTTCCAGCAGTTCGACATCTATCGCCGTGCGGCAGGATACAACGATGACGCAAAGAATGACGACACCCTCATCCACAAACTGACGAAAGCCTTGGATAGAGAGATCGTATACCGAATCGAAATGAGTGACACGGTCCCAACCACGTACAAAGGCTGGCAAGAAAAAGCCATTCGATTCGACAACGCTAGACGTCAGATGAAGGCCATCGAACAAATGCGCGCTGCCCCGTCCAGACCTCAGGTGCTCCCACCAAAACCTACCCAGACGTTCACACCGAGAATCCCCGAAAGACGCGATGCCACCGGAGTCACATACGGAGGCATGGGGAAGCCGATGGACGTCTCACTCGAAGAGCTGAGGAAAGCCGGACTCTGCTACTACTGCAAGGAATCTGGACATCTACAGAGGAATTGCCCGATGCAGAAGAAGGTGATAAGGGCTGTGTTGATGGGGATGGAACCCCGAGAGAGAAAAGTCTGGGCAGACGAGACCGCGATGCTCAAGGAGTCAGACTTTGCGGAGGAAGAAGAGGAGGCGCTCTTTGAGCGGGAGTTGGATTTTGCGGAACCCCAGCAGTGAACACGGCACTGACTGGGATAGGTTCAGTTTCGGTTTTTCAAACGGCCATTTTTGATAATTCTATGGACTCTGTAGATAATTTAGATAAAATACAAAAAAATGTAAAAAGCAATGTCACTCGCAAAAATATTCCTTCTGTCCCTGTACCAGTAGCTAGTAGTATAGATATGCCTATATGTAACAACACGTCTGCCTCATCATCTCATCCTACTCCTGTGTCAAAAAATCATGTAAAACCCTGTTCTGAATCTTTTAATTCTATTTCTTCCTTGGCCGGAACTGAACCGAAATCCGTGAAAAATGAAAACTCGTCGAAACAAGCTGAGAGGAAGTCCTGGAGAGATCGCCCTGTCCCCTTTACGGCCCCATGGGTAGTACGGCGTCTCAAAGAGGATAAACTCGAAAGTGCTTTAACGACTCTCCGAGTGTGGATGAAACAGCAGAGGCATGCTGAAGCGAATGAAGAGACGGTGTGTCAAATCATTGCGCTAGAAGAACCAGATGCCGTGGCAGCTGTTAGGGACCTGAGGGGTCCGAAACGGTTCGTAAGAGGGTCTCGGGGGCAACAGCTCATGGTACCGATTCTCCTTCAAACGACCGACACCGGTAACCAGTTCAAGGTAGACGCCCTACTGGACAGTGGCTGCACTGGCTCATGTATCAACCGATCCTTCGTCGAAAAGCATCAGATCCGGACAAAAAAGACACCCATCCCAATCCGAGTCTATAATGCTGACGGCACGCTCAACAAGGACGGCTCGATCACAGAGTTTGTGGAAATGCGCATGACGATTAAAGATCATTCGGAGCGCATCCACTTCGCGGTCACAGATCTAGGGAAAACAGATGTGTTCATCGGACATGAATGGTTAAAGCTGCACAATCCCAACATCGACTGGCAAAAATCAACGATCGAATTTGATCGATGCCCCGATGTATGCGGCTATATCCATAGTCTAGAGGACATTGATGCAGACCCCGACGAAAACCTTGATTTGGTGGAACTTGAAGATGGCGATCAGCTCTTCCTCTTCGATTGGGACAGGTACATTAAGTCCGATCCGAGAAAAGCGCTGAAGGTCAGACAACAGGTGCTCGAGGAAGTCCCGAACTATGTCAAAGAGTTCGCGGACGTCTTCAGTGAACAGGAATTCGATCAGTTACCAGAGAGACGCCCTTGGGATCATGCTATTGAACTCAAGCCGGGATCAAAGCTCTCTGACTGTAAAATCTACCCGCTCAGCCCATCCGAACAGGTGGCACTGGACGAATTCCTCACCGAAAACTTGAGAACTGGCCGTATTCGTAACTCTCAATCTGAGATGGCATCCCCCTTCTTCTTCATAAAAAAGAAGGATGGCAAGCTTCGCCCCGTACAGGACTATCGCCGGCTCAACGAGATGACAGTTAAGAACAAATACCCATTACCTCTAATCCAAGAGCTCATTGACAAAACGAAACAGGCGAAATTCTTCACAAAGCTTGACATACGTTGGGGTTACAATAACATTCGGATTCGAGAGGGCGACGAGCATAAAGCCGCCTTCAGGACAAACCGCGGTCTATTCGAACCAACGGTCATGTTTTTCGGTCTCACAAACTCACCGGCAACCTTCCAAGGATTCATGAACGAGATCTTCCGAGAACTCGTCAATGATGGACACGTCATAGTCTACATGGACGACATCTTGATCTTCGCACGAACTCGCGAACATCATGACAAACTCGTCCGACAAGTCCTGGAAGTGTTGCGAGCAAACAAGTTGTTCTTAAAGCCAGAAAAGTGCAGCTTCGCTCAAGAGACCATGAACTATCTTGGGCATATCCTCGGCAACGGACAGATTCGCATGGATCCAGCCAAAGTGGCGGGTGTAAAAGATTGGCCAGTGCCTAAGAACAAGAAAGAACTACAGTCTTTCCTTGGGTTCTGCAACTATTACCGCCGCTTCATCCTAGCATTCAGTCACTATGCGAAGCCCTTGACAGCATTGACCGGAGATGTAGAGTGGAAGTGGGAGGTGGAGCAACAGGAGGCCTTTGAACGTCTGAAACAGAAGCTCTGTGAAGAACCTGTACTCACAGTGCCTACTGATGACGGTCAATTTCGGGTGGAGGCTGATTCGTCGCATTTCGCTAACGGCGCCATTCTGTCCCAATTCGTTGACGGAAAGTGGCATCCAATCGCATACCGATCGCAAGCGCTTAGCCAAGCAGAGCGCAATTACGAAATCTATGACAAAGAGATGTTCGCGATCATGTGCGCACTGGATGACTGGCGACAATATCTTCTAGGGGCAACGCAAACCTTCGAAATCTGGTCGGATCACCTCAACCTCCAGTATTTCCGAAAACCCCAGAAGATTAACCACCGACAAGCGAGATGGCTACAGGAGTTAGCGGACTACGACTTCAAACTGTTCCATAAACCAGGTGCCCTGATGACTAAGGCTGACCTCCTCTCGAGACGAGCGGATCATGAGAGGGGGGAGAACGACAATATCGACATTGTTTTGCTCAAGCCGGACTTATTTGTAAACGAAACACTGCTAGAAGCGCTGGATGCAGACTTCGTTAAACGAATTAAAAGGGTACGAAACAACAGGGACAGAGCAGTTGTGAAGGCGTTAGAGCGGAAGGAACGAGAGTGGGAGGAAGAAGAAGGGTTGTTGATGTGGAAGGGCAGGATCTACGTGCCGAAAGACCATAAACTCCGAGAAGACATCATTCGAAACCATCACGACAGCACGCTCGCAGGACACCCAGGACGCTACAAGACCCATGAGTTGATCACACGCAACTACTGGTGGCCGGGAATCCAACGAGATGTTCGAATGTATGTCGAGGGATGTGATGCGTGCCAACGTACGAAGGCACACAGAGCGAAACCGCACAATCCTCTGAACCCAAACGAGATCCCGAAAGGTCCTTGGGAAATCGTCACAGCAGACCTGATCGGCGAACTACCCGAGTCCAATGGGCATAACGCAATCTGTGTCTTCATTGACAGGTTCAGTAAACAGGTGCATGCGATCCCTACCTCAGTGAGCATAACGTCGGAAGGAATGGCGAGGCTCTACCGGGATCATGTCTTCAGGCTACACGGCATACCGCGCAAGTTTATTCATGACAGAGGATCACAGTTCGAGTCCAAATTCATGAACGAACTATACCGGTTACTGGGCATCGAGGGAAACCCGTCAACAGCATATCACCCACAGACAGATGGTCAGACAGAACGGATAAACCAAGAGATTGAACAGTACCTTCGTCTCTTTGTTAACCACCATCAGTCGGACTGGGCGGAATGGCTTGCGCTAGCGGAATTCGCGTACAACGACAAAGAACAAACGTCGACAGGAGCGTCACCCTTTTTCGTCAACCATGGGAGACACCCATATAAGGGCACGAATCCTAGACGCGAATCGACCAATGAGTCCGCTAAGCAGTTTGCCGACCGGATGGCCAAGATCAGGGAGGAAACCGAATCGGCATTAAAGCATGCGGCCGAAACCATGAAGCGCTTCTATGACAGGACGAAGGGAGAATCCATTGAGTATAAACCTGGGGAAAAGGTCATGCTCGAAGGAACTCACTTAAAGACAGATCGTCCTATGAAGAAGCTGGGAGATAAACGTTATGGGCCTTTCATTGTCGAAAAGAAAATCGGCACGTCAGCATATAGACTTAAACTTCCACGTACATGGAAAAAAGTCTATCCGGTTTTCAATGAAGTGCTCCTCTCCCCATACCACGAGCCACAGTATACGTCGCAAAAGCAGGATCTTCCACCCCCGCCTGAAATCATTGACGATGTGCCGGAATATGAGGTCGAAAAGGTTGTCGACTCCAAACTTGTGCGAGGGAAGCTCAAATACCTTGTACATTGGAAAGGGTATCCGAACGAAGAACGCACCTGGGAGCCAATTGAGAATTTGACGAACTCTCAAGAGGCCATTGACGAATTTCATAAATCAACTCCCAGTGCTCCTCGCGCCCTCAACACCCTAGAGATGTCGCAGCTGAAGTTCCGACCCGTGTTTGAAATGACAGAGCCTGAGAGACAGAAAGGAGTGGCACAGTGGTGGGCCAGTAAGTTCCAGGGTAGGGAACAAGGGCGATCGGGACGCTCGCCTTGAAGGGGAGGGTCATGTCATGGACGCTTTTTAAATTATCTTATCTTATCTTATCATATCTTATCCATCCATCACTAATCACGCTTATTCCTGCTTACTCATTATTCATTACACTCCTTCTCACACTATCCTTACTCGCTGACCGATCCTATGATTTCATTATTCTATGAAGTTCCACGATGTTCTATCATCTATCCTTATGTAGTAGTTAATTCCCTGGTCCGTGCGCAGCCGCTGAAGGGTATATAAGTAGGTAGTCCTCCTGTACTTATCCCCTAGTTTCGACCTGGTCAATTCTACCTGGCTACGTCCAGAAGCTATTCCTTATCTCCGCGCTGTGTCAGTTCCCCCTGGCTCACTGCTCTCTCTCTTGTCTCCCTCCTCCTCTGACTGAGTTCCGCGCGACCCGGCTACCATTTGCGTACCCATAGTCCGTCGCTGACAAGTGGCCTTGACCTTGACGCCCTCAGAGCTTTTGTTTGCTGACAGCGATCACATCCTCGGACATACGCTCGGATGTTGGAGAACATCGACGTCCACCAGAAGTCTCAACGGACAAGCTCCACCGTTTTCGACACTCCTGGGTGTCCAGCCAGTACCGAGTCATGACATTCCTGCAATACGGCCTCCTTCATCGTCAACGGCACGTACACTTTGCCTTTCATCCGCCACAGCCCGGCGACTTCTGTCATACCCGTCGGCCTCTCCGACTCATCCTGCACCCTCTGCGCGTCACCCACCCGTTCCAACATTTCATCACGCGATGTTCGCACCACCCCATGGTTCAACCATTTCTCCTTGATGAACATGACACCATCGTTGTCATCCTGGCCCTGGTCATACCCAGCCTTGTGCGACAGCAGGTCAGCTTTGCCCATCATCTTCCCCAACTTATGTTCGAGGTGGAAGTCGAATTCTTTGAGCTCTGTTCACCAGCGAGCTTGTCGATAGCTTAGCTTTTGTGCTGACCTGAAGTAGGTGAGGTTGGCGTGATCGGACCAGATCTCGATAGGGTGATGGGCACCGAGGAGGTATTGCCTCCACTCCTTGAGTGCTGAAACGATCGCGAGCATCTCTTTGTCGTAGATCTCATAGTTTCGTTCCACCGGTAGGAGTGCTTCCGACCTGTAGACGACTACCCTCCACTTGCCTTCCTGCTTCTGCAACAACACTCCTCCAAGAGCGAAGTTCAACGAGTCCACTTTGATGTGGAAAGGGCCCTCATCGTTGGCGATGGCCAGGACTGGAGGTGAGCAGAGACATCGTCTCAGCTCCTCGAACGCTTCCTGCTGTTTGGTCTCCCATACCCAGTCCTTTTTGCCTGTCAGCGACATCAGCGGATGGACTACCTTGCTGTAGTCCTTGATGAATTGTCGCAGCCAGTTGCCCATGCCGAGAAATTGCTGCAGCTGCTTAAGGTTTTGCGGGACTGGCCAGTCTGCGATCGACTCTGTCTTTGCCAGGTCCGCCTTGATCTCGCCGTTGCCGACGATGTGTCCGAGGTACTTTACAACCTTGGCATCGAACTCACACTTTTCGGGCTTCAGGTACAGGCCATTTTCTCACAGGATCTGAAGGACGTGCCTCGACATCTCAATATGCTCCTTGAGAGTCTGAGAGAGGATTAAGATGTTGTTGAGGTAGACGATGATCAGGTTGTCGTAGATCAGTCCCTTGAAGATGTGGTTGATGAAAGCTTGGAACGTCGCTAGTGCATTGCAAAGACCAAAGAATATTACCGTCGGTTCAAAGAGACCCATATTCGTGCAAAAGGCTGCCTTCTACTCATCACCCTCATGGATCTGGACGTTGTAGTATCCCCATCGGAGGTCAAGTTTGGTGATGAACTTCGCCTTCTTGACCTTGTCGACAAGTTCGTCGATGAGGGGGAGAGGATACTTGTTCTTGATCGTACCATCGTTGAGTTTGCGGTAGTCCTGAATCGGACGTAGGGACTTGTCAGCCTTCTTGATGAAAAAGAAAGGTGACGCCATTGGTGAGATCGACTTTCATATGCGGCCTGACTTCAGGTTCTCTTCGAGGAAGTCCTTTAGCAATTGTTGCTCAGTCGGCGTGAGCGGATAGATCTTGCAATCGCTAGGTTTCAAGTCAGGTTTCAAGTCGATGACATGGTCCCAGGGTCAATGTTCTGGCAGTTTCTCAAAGCCTTTCTCGCTGAAGAGGTCGGCATAGTCGTTGAGATATGCAGGCCAGGACATCTTGTCCATTTGCACCTCTCTCACCTTCCTCATCTCTTCCACGGCCTTTTCCACCCTCCGCACATCTTCTTCCGTAACCCTCTCGACCGCACATTCACTCAGACAGTGGGTGAAGTCGAGTGTACCCGTTTTCCAGTCGACCTCGGGATTGTGATGTCGAAGCCAGTTGTACCCTAGGAATATGTTGGACGACACTAGGGAGGTTACTGCAAGGACGATCTGTTCCGTATGGTGGCCGATCGTAAGTTTAACATTGACGTACTTCTCGATCAATCTGGCCTCATTGTGCGTACCGTCGGCATTGAGCACCGCAAGAGGTTGGATATAATGTTTTGTTTCCAACCCATACCTTTCGATGAACCTTACGTCAATGCACGATCCTGTGCACCCCGAGTCTACAAGGGCGTGCACATCCACCTCCCTCACCTCACCTGCTACATTGTGTCTGACATTCAGGAGAAGGTCCAGCTGGCGTCCACCAGTTCCTCTCATGAACAGCTGTTCGTACTCCTCATTCTCGTTTACATTGGTGGGGGCTTCATAATCAGAAAAGTCATCGACGTCGTTCGCATCTAGGTGTTGTACAGATGGTTGACTATATTTTATCAAGTCCAAATCCGAAACCCTTTGTTCTTCCCGGTCAGTCACCCCAATGGCTACGCCTGACCACTCGCAAAACCCTGCGAGTTGACGACCTCTTCGTCATCGTCTTCTTCCTCCACATAGTCCTCCACCATCGTCTTTCGAGTGTCTACAACTTCCTTGAAGGCCGACTCCTTCATCGCTCCTAGCTCATCGGCGAGGAGGTGATGTTTGCTGGGTGCCATCATCTGCAGCATACGCTGCACGATTGTCTTCCCCTGCAGGCATGCGTCCTTGAAATGACCGAGCTTGCCACAGATCCAGCACGCCCATCGCCATTGCGCCTCATTCATTGAGACATCCATTGGCTGGCCAGCCCCTCTGAAGGTGATGCCAGTTGCGTCGCGTTTGTCGACATGGGGGGTCGCAATCGGACAGCGAGTCGGGGGTGCCTGCTGCTGAGGCTGGCGTGGTGGAAGTGGAAATGCATGACCTCGCTGGATTGCACGGATCTGCTGTTCACCCCAATCAATCTCGATGGCCTTCTTTTTCCAGGTGTCATATGTTGTCGGGACTGGCGTCGACCTTAACACTCCATGGACTACCTCGATGTTCATTGCGCGCTTTAGGCGATTGCAGATAATGCTGTCATCCGTCAGTCCTGCTCTCGTGATGACGACGTTGAGCTTTTGGAAAAACTCGTCGGCGGTGAGGTCCTTCTGAACTTTGGTTTGGAATTCCGCTAGCGCTTTTTCCTTTCGGTTCGGGTCATCAAACAAGGCATCTAGGCACTCTTGGAACCTCATCCAGCTGTCAGTGAAGGTCACGATTCCTGCTGTTGTTGACTCCTCCACGTAGTTTTAGGCCCACGTTGCTGCATTGCCACCTTTCAGGTAGGAGAGAGCGACGTAGATCTTGCTCTCGGATGTCGGGTACCGGCTCGGGTTTGCCAAGACAAAGAGGAGGACCTCGCATTTGAAGTCCAGGTAGTCGTCGCTGCCAGTGAATTCACGTGGCTGGGCGATGTCATTGTTGGGGTTCGGGGGATTAGCTGCCGCGACTGGTGCCGGGGCATTGTTCGCCTGGTGGGCAAAGGCGTTTGCGACGATGGCCACGATCTGCTCCATCTGCTGTTGACTGAAACCTCCTGCCAACATTGTGGGTTCGGGCATAGGCATCAAAGGTTCAGGAGGGGTTGGCAGTGACAGATCTCTCTGAGTCTCGCGGTAGGGTCCTGGAGTCGGTGGTAAGTTGACGGTGGACGTCGATGGTGCAGGTGATGACGGGACGGCTGGGGGCCACCTAGCTCTCCTTCCTTCTTTGTTCGTCAAATACCAGCTATGCCGGATCTCACTCCACCAGATGTCATATGTAACGCCGCTGTTGTTGGTTGCAACGTAACTTGGTCGGTCTGGATCCCAACGGGCTGATGCAGGGAGGGCCCATTGCTGTTTGTCGGTGAGATCTATCTTGGCAATGGAGGAGGGACAGGGATTGGTTGCGTGTTCGATCTGGGGTTACGCCAACATTGAACGGGTTCATCGGCGAAATTGATAATGAGACAGAAGGAGGTGACGGTGATAACAATTGACAACGATGTCGACGACTGTACACGTAATGTCACCCACGTCCAAGTTAAGTGGCTTCTCCACCAAAGGGAGATGCGGAGAGCCAGGGTCGGGAAAAGTCGGTTGGAAGGTTATGTAATACACAAATGTCCGAAAACGTCCAGGCAGGGTTGAGGGTTGTCGTTTAAGGGGTTTACACGTCAAGTCCGTCGAGGGGAGCACTCCTCTAGACTGAGTGAAGGCGAGTCGACAGCAACAACGTACGCTGGGGATGAGCCTGGGTGGGGTTCTGCTTTTATGTTAGGTGGGAGTCCGGGAGATGACTCGGACTGGGCAGGCCTCGGCTGACTATCGTCTGGGATGTGCTATACTCGAGCGGGGACTCAGGACACACTATACTCAGGCTAGGTCGTCACAGAGGTAAGAGGATTAATACAATATACACTACTACAGGAGGGGGCACGGTCTCACCTAGGTCGTCGCAGAGGTAAGAGGAAAAGCAGAACAAGTGTTCATGCGAGTTCCTCAAACCTTTTATTCATGGCGATTGTGAGACCAGATTATCTAAGTACTGTATAGACTATGTAACTAGAAATGGAACGAATGAAGGTCATGCAAAAGGAGTGTGGGAAATGATTAGAAAGATGATTAAATATAATGAAAAGGGACAATTAAAAGAAAAGAAAAGGTAAAAGGGGAAATAAAAGAAAAGGTGAGAGTTTGAGTCCTAACAGATGGGTTGCATGCAGCGATTCCCAGATTCCTGGTCTAGAATTCGGTGAGACATTTGCTGCTTCTGGCGACTTCATAGCTGCCAAAATTGTCACCTCCCTAAGCTCGCATCAACATGCTTTTCTCGCTACAATAGACATCACCTCTGCTTATCTTCATAGCCCGTTGTCCAAGGAAAATCTTATTGTCGAATACCTGACTGGATTTGCCGTCTCTGGATATTCTGATCCTTGCTGTCTTCTCAAACGTGCGCTCTACGGGCTCCATCAAAGCGCTTGCGTGTGGTCAGATTTCTTTGGTATAAAACTGGCTGATCTGGGTTTCCGACAGTGCATTATGGCCCCTAGTGTTTACGTTCGCTCAGATGCCGAGGGGGAGACTCTAGTCGCAACCCATGTGGATGACTGTACTGCTTCCTGCAAATCTTTTTCATCCAATTGAAATGCTGAGGTGATACGATTTAAGAAAAATGTCAACACACACTTCATTTTCAAAGAAAAAGATGCCCAACACTGTGCAAACTTGCTAGGAATGACGGTTTTGTACAACAAACAAGCTGGCTACATTAAGCTGTCTATTGCGCTGAAGATTGACCATGCGTTGGAGAAATACAACCTGAAGGATGCATTACCCTGCAGGACTCCTATGGCCAAGGATGCGCTAACTAGGTTCGAACGTGATGAATCTGAGGCTTTCGACAATCCACCCTGGCTGTACTCTCAATTAATCAGTGAACTATTCTGGATTGGGACTATTCTACATGTAGACATTGCCTTTGCCGTCAACATACTAGCCCGGTATATGCAAAAACCTAAGCTGATTCACTGGGAGGCTTGCAAGAGGATTCTTCGCTATCTGAAGGGAACCCGAGAACTCAGAATCATCTACCGCTCTGGAGGAGACGAAATACCTGTTGGATATTCAGACTCGGACTGGGCAGGAGACTCATCAGATCACAAATCAACGGCTGGATATGTCTTTATGCTCAATGGAGGGCCGGTGGCATGGCAGTCCCACAAACAGACTGTTGTTGCAAAGTCCACAGCTGAAGCAGAATATATAGGCGTATCCTCATGTGCATGTGAAGCCATATGGTTCTGTCATTTCTTTCATGAAATTGGAAGATCTTTCGGGGATTGCCCCATTACCCTCTATGTTGACAATCTTGCCACAATTCAGATGACTCAAAATCTGGTGTACCTTTCTAAAACAAAGCATATCGACATTTCGGCACATCACATCCACGACGAGGTTGCCAAGTCTCGGATTCAACTCAAGCATATTGCTGGAACTACCAATCCCACCGATATCCTCACGAAACCCCTTGATGCAGTAGCCCACGAAACCTGTGTCAAACTTCTCAGAATGTCCTAAAACCCACCGGATCAATTCTTTCACATCCTTGCTTCTACTCCCGGTTTTTATATCCACTTTCTCTATTTTATATCTATTCTACCAACAGACATCGCGGTGAGGGGGAGTGTTGAGAATAAAGGATCGACATCACTCGTCTCGGTAGTTTAGTAATTTCCAGCCTCATTCCAGCCTCAATTTCCTTTTTCAGCTGAGCATATATTCTGCCAGCCGCACATTTTGCCACCTCAGTTGTTTACATTACATTCAACTGAGGTGAGCGTCTCGCTATACTACTCTCTGCCCATATTCACATACTATACCATAGCACATATTCCATTCAGGTATATTACCGGAGTTGTTTACATTACATTCAACTGAGCACATATTCCATTCAGATTTCATAAAGGATCACATTCTTCCGGTGCAGTTCAAGCCTTCCACCAGCATGAGATGAGGTTGGAAAGGATATAAAAGCCGCTGTGATTGAGAAGATGGCAAAAGCCAATGCGACTCAAAGTGCGAAAAGATAAATCGGGTTTAGCATGTTACTGACATTTATTTGCGCGTCCCGTGGTTGGCCTATGGAACAAGAAATAGGTTCTCACGCCTTCCTGACATTTTACTTCCGGTTGCAGCACCCTCGTTCCGTTGTTCTTCTTACCTTTACGACTCTTGAAACGCAGGCAATTTATTCGTTTTTTTTTTCATACACATTGGCTGCTGCATTATATGGCATTCGAGCCCTATTGGTGTCTTGAACGGACGTATCTGCGAAAATGCTGCCGACTCACGGTCTTTGCGAAGCACGGCCTCGAGGAACGGAGCCATGAACATGAGGTGATTACTGTCGAGGGTTTTCCTTTTTCGTCAGGAGGAAAACACGACGTGATTACAGCGCGTAGTTCTCCTTTTTGAGAAAGACGACATTGTAGCAGCTCGCGTTTGACCTTGCCGCGTCGCAATTGGTATAAAACCATGGCGGAAAGACGCTGGATGGCTCAACAGCTACTCGCAGAGTTGTATCCTCGAAGCTATCCCGCCGACGATGCCTGCTATTCGCACCGATGCAACTGTGCTTCACCTTGACATAGGTACGTTCTCTGACACTTGCACTGTTGCTCCCTCTGATGAGGGTCGTAGAGTTTTCGACTGCTAGTGAACCAACCT